>REGO01000875.1:0-30579 GCA_010120015.1 Rhombomys opimus | reverse complement strand
TGGATCTTGGGGAAGCGCTATTCCTAGTTGTCTGAGAAAGCACCAGATTGATTTCTAGAGTGGTTGTAGGAGTTTACATTCCCACCAGCAGTGGCGGAGGGTTCCCCTTTCCCCACAACCTCTCCAGCATGTGTTGTCACTTGAGTTTTTCATCTTGGCCATTCTGATGGGTGTAAGGTGAAATCTCAGGGTCGTTTTGATTTGCATTTTCCTAATGGCTAAAGACGCTGAGACTTATGGCTAACTGTTGGGCAACATGCAGGGAATCTTATGTAAGAAGTGGGAAATAGTAAGATCTGGAGAGGACAGGAAGGAGAGCAACAGAACCAGAAAATCTGAACACAGGAGTCTTCCCAGAGACTCATACTCCAAACAAGTATCAAGCATGGAGATAACCTAGAACCTCTGCACAGAAGTAGCCCTAGGTAGTTTAGTGTCCAAGTGGGTTACATAGTAATGGGAAGAGGGAAGACCTCTGACATAATCTGATTGGCCTGCTCTTTGATCACCTCCCCCTGAGAGGGGAGCAGCCTTACCAGGCCACAGAAGATTGCAATGCAGCCACTCCTGATGAGATCTGATAGACTAAGATCAGAAGGAAGGAGAGGAGGACCTCCCTTATAAGTGGACCTGGGGAGAGGCATGCATGAAAAACGGTGAGGGAGGGTGGGACTGGGAGGGGAGGAGGGAGGGGCTTATGGGGAGATACAAAGTGAATAAACTGTAATTAATAAAATAAAATTAAATTTAAAAAAAAAGAGATGGCAGGCAGTCAACACCATTTGCTGAATGCTTTCTATGTGAGTGGAATTGTATTAGGCACCAGGGAAATTTCAAGAAGAGTAAAATTGGAAACCCGAGACAGTATGGAGAAGCTCAGATATTAAAAACTAATTAAATTATATATATATATATATATATATATATATATATATAGAGAGAGAGAGAGAGAGAGAGAGAGAGAGAGAGAGAACCAAGATGAGAAGATGAAGAAAGAGCTAAGGGTATGGCAGTAATTAAAGCAAACTGCAGGGGCATTCTTAGTTCCGGTCCATTTTTTTATTCCACTGTAGAAGAATTAAATATGCATACTCTAGCCACAAGCTTTTCCTAATGCCTTAACCTTCCTTCACATATTTCACTTGCTTTAAGAGATATGCTGTGGACCTGGACAAAGGTTTGTTCCCTTGTGTGCTGACAATCTGCCATGAAAACTTACCCCAAGAAGAGAATTCTGCTCTTTCCACTTGGGTCTCAATCCCTACCATATTTAGGAATAATCTAAACTGAATTCATAGCCTGGAGACAAGCCCCACCAACCTGTAGCATGAAGTAGAGATTTCCAATAAAGCTTTTGCTAGACCCGATTAGCAGGAAATCAGAATTCAAAGTCCCCCCTTTTTTTAAGCCACTTCCTCTACTTGCATCTGAGGATTAATGGAGATAATCCTAACTAGTCTGTAGTGTTGAAGCTTTTGAGATCCACTGTCTAGTTACTGCAAGCACCTTCTGAACAGCTGATCATTCATCCTGTTCACAAGTTCTGAACATGTTAATATGATGCCCAGGCTGCTTTCTCTTCTGGGAATAGAAACAATAATACATTTCATTTTGTTGGGCTGTTGTGGGAATCCTCAGCATCAGTCACATGACATTATTTATTTGTATTTGCTTTAATATTGCCATTAATGTAGTGAGTTATCAGCATGTTTATCTCAATCAAGAACTAACCTAACATTAGTATGAAGAATTCCATTAATTAGGAAAAGGAAACTGACTGTCAGTATTGACCACCAATGCATGAGTGCAGTTAGCAATGCAAGGAGATGATGACCCTTCTTTCTTTTTTAGCCCTTTTCTGACTTTTCAAAAACAATTATGCAGTGCTCAGGGTAGAGGAAGATGAAAGAAGACAAATCTTCCTTTTGGCATTCTGATTTTGCTATCAGCTATGAAAATAAACTGTCTTTTATCACTTGACATTAACATTGCAGAGGTATCTAAGGCAAATTGGTAAACATTTACAGACTTAAATAAAAATTTCATTTTCATGTCAATGTTCAGTAATTATTCTAAATTAAAATGAAATTCTCTTTAAATTGGTGTGGCTAGTTTATGCTTGAAAAACAGCTGTCCAGAAATATTGTACTATCCTGGTTAAAATCTAAGCCTTGCTGTACTTATTTTATATTAAAATAGCAAAGTTCAAAGAACAGGCCAATCAGATTATGTCAGATGCAGTCCCTCTTCCCATTACTATGTAACCCACTTGGACACTAAGATGCCATGGACTACATCTGTGTTGGGCTGGTACATGTTGGAGTATGAGTCTCTGGGAAGACCCCTATGTTCAAATTTTCTGGTTCTGTTGCTCTCCTTGTGGGGTTCCTGTCCTCTCCAGATCTTACTATTTTCCACTTCTTACATAAGATTCCCTACATGTTGCCCAACAGTTAGCCATAAGTATCAGCGTCTGCTTTGATAGTCTGCAGGGCAGAGCCTTTCAGAGGCCCTCTGTGGCAGGTTTCTAGGTTGTTTTCTGTTTTCTTCTTCTTCTGATGTCCATCCTCTTTGCCTTTCAGGATGGGGATTGAGCATTTTAGTCAGGGTCCTCTCTCTTGATTAGTTTTTTTTAGATGTACAGGTTTTAGTAGGTTTATCCTATGTTATATGTCTATATGAGTGAGTATATACAGTGTGTGTCTTTCTGCTTCTGGGACAGTTCACGCAGGATGATCCTTTCCAGGTCCCAGCATTTAGCTGCAAATTTCATGATTTCCTTATTTTTCATTGCAGAGTAATACTCCATTGTGTAGATGTACCACAATTTCTACATCCATTCTTTAGTTGAGGGGCCTGAGGGGAGAGCTGACTTACCAGGCCACAGAAGATGACAATGAAGCCATTCCTGATGTGATCTGATAGACTAAGATCAGAAGGAAGGAGAGGAGGACCTCCCCTATCAGTGGACTTGGGGAGGGTTATGCGTGAAGAAGGTGGAGGGAGGATGGGACCAGGAGGGGAGGAGGGAGGACCTTATGGGGGGATACAAAATGAATAAACTATAATTAATAAAAATAAATAAATTAAAAAAATAAAATAAAATAGCAAAGTTCTTGTGAGGTTTTTTGCTAGGTTCCATAAATAACCTGAAGATTCTATTTGAAATTTTGTTTCCATCCCTAATATCTTTAATTGATGTTTCTACTATTGGCTTTCAAGACAAATGTCTTTTGAACTACTTTCTTTGCCATGATAGCTAAATTATGTCAACTTCTGCAACACAGTTTCTATGATAGTTTGCATTTAGTTTGTGTTGCAAGGATGTATACCTTATAGTCTTGGTCCTCAGAGTAGCATTACTGAGGTGGGGCTTAGTTAAGAAGTTAAGAAGTGGGGCCTAGTGGGTTGGCCAGTTAGTTCAATGTCCTCTAAGAAGGCTAAATTAACTTTCATGAGTCTCACTCTTGCAGCTATGGCTGACCTAGAACTCTCTTTGCAGACCAGGTTAGACTTAAACTCACTGAGAGCTGACTGCCTCTGCATGTCTCTGCCTCCCAAGTGCTTGGATTTAACGCATGTACAATCATGCCTGGCTTAATATAACAGAGTTTTTTTTTAATATAAAAGCATATCTTGGTAGCTTGCCTGTAGGTTTGTCTGTACACCCACATGCTTTGTATCCATGGGGAGGCCAAGAAGTCAGTAGATTTCTTGAAAATGGAGGTATAGATAGTTGTGAGTGATTATTTGGGTGCTATGAATAGAATCCAATTCCTCTGGAAAAGTAGCCAGTGCTTTTAGGCACTGAGCCATGTTTCCAGCCTATTATATGAGATTTTTATACAAGTGAGAAAGCTTGGTCCTTCTTTAGGTAGCTTCCTATCTTGACAGGCGATTCTATTAAAAAAAAATATATATATATATACATATATTTGCCATCGTACTGCCATCCACTACTTTATACTTTACACAAACAAACTTCTTTCATTCTTAGAATAGCCATTTTCAAAGTATCTCTTATTGCATTATAAATGAAACAAATTCACATTTTATATTTTGAGAACAAATCTCTTCTGTCTTTAACTCACAGCAAATGAATTCTTTTCATGCCTCTTCTATTTTCCCCAGTTGATTCTTGCTCAGACTTTTTTCTTTCCAATCATAGTGCCCACATGTTGACTAACCCTTCAATTATTTTGTCCATTGTCTATTTCTATCTCATTAAAATATTAGCACTCTCTAAAACCTTTATTTATATTCATTGTACATACATAAGAAGTTCCTTTTTAGAACAAAAGTCTATAAGGAGACAACTCATAAGATTGCAGGGAGGGGTATTCATCGTATAAGAATGGCTAAGTAGAAGAAAAAACATAATTTCTCATTGCTGAATGTATTTCATGACTCTTGTTAATTGAAATCAAGGGTCAAACAATTAGAAACATTTTTTGCCAGATTTCTATTAGAAAGAATACTCACTACCTCAAATGTACTTATAGCCTCAGTGAAAATGTGCATTAGTACAAGTTATTTCCTTCCTTAATTCCCTATAGAAGTAGTCCCTATTTCTATTCTACCTGTGAAGCATTCTGTAGGTTTACCTGTAGGTTTGTTTTGCTTAGAATTTCAGTGTCCCAAGGGCAGAATTCTGTCTTTCCCATATACACATTTCTATCTTTTTTCCTTTAATTTTTGGAAACAATCTCATGTAACTCAGGGTCTAGTGTTTCTTAGTATGACCTTAAATTTATTGTAGAGATAAGAATGAACTTGAGCTTCGGTTCCTCCTACTTCCAGGATAACAGACATATTCCAATATTTTGTAGCACATTGAACTTAGCACTTTCTGCTTTCTAGACAAGTACTGAAACAACTGAGCTATGTCACCAGGCTCTCATCATTATCTTTCAAGGGCTTAGGGAATTTGAATTATGTATGAATGAATGAATTACATAAGTATGGTACAAGAAGTAAGAATGGTACAGATACATGTTGCTTTTAAACTCAAGAATCAGAAGCCTTTTTCTCATTAAGAAAAAATCCCAAAGACATGTGGCCACAGTTATTAAGGTCTTACCTGGTATAGCTCTTGGTTCCTCATTGACATAAAATTTTACGCATTGATTCTTGACTTCACTCATACTTGCTTTCTTGTTAGTCCTTAATCCCTCTAATCACACTCCCATGTTGAGGCCCTTAGCTTTACTGCTTTATCTGTCTGGGACACTTTGCCCAGAGTTTCTATCTCTCTAGGTCACTGTGGTAATTTGAATAAAAATGGCCCCCACAGGCTCACATATTTGAATGTTTAGTCAACAGAGAATGTAATTATTTGAGAAGATTTAGAATGGTATGCGGCCTTGTTAGAACAAGTGTGGCCATGTTGGATATGTATCACTGAGGGAACACCAGTCCCAGTGTTGCTTTCTTCCTGCTGCCTGTGAATCAGGATGTAGAACTCTCAGCCCCTTCTCCAGCTTCGTGCCTGTCTGCATGCTGCCATGCTTCCTACCATAATGATAATGAACTAAACTTCTGAAACTGTAAACCAGCCCCAAATTAAATGCTTTCTTTTATAACTTCTGAAACTGTAAACCAGCCCCAAATTAAATGCTTTCTTTTATAAGACTCATTGTAGTGATGGTTTCTTTTGGCAGCAATAGACTAGCAACTAAGATAGTCACACTCTTGATAGTCTGCTCCAATCTCTTCACATCTGACACTTTTACTTAAAAAGTTCCTCCATTAATGCTGAGAGTGCAGGAAATCATTTTCCCAAAGAAAGAGCTCGAAATTGGTTATCCAATACCAACTGCTTCATCTAAGAAACACACTTTTGCAACAAAACAGACACTACCTCAGAGTAAAGGGTTGGAAAAAGGTTTTTCAAACAAATGGACCCAGAAAACAAGCTTGAGTAGCTATCCTAATACAGAATAAAATAGATTTTCAACCAAAATTAATCAAAAAAGATGAGGAGGGACTAGTCCATTCTCATTAAAGAAAAAAATCTATCAGGGGGACATCATAATCCTGAACATCTATGCCCCAAATACAAGAGCAACTGCATCAGCAAATGAAACATTATTAAAGCTCAAATCACATATTGATCCCAACACCTTAACAGTGGAAGACTTCAACAATCCACTGTCATCATGTGACAGATCATCCAGACAGAAGCTAACTAGGGAAATAGTGACACTTATGGAGGTCCTAAATCAAATGGATCTATTAGATGTCTGCAGAATCTTTCACCTGAACTCAAAAGAGTATACCTTCTTCTCAGTTCTCCACAGAAACTTTTCCAAAACTGACCACACAGTTGGACACAAAAAACAAGCCTCAACAGATGCAAGAAGACTGAAATAGGCTTTTGCATCATATCAGACCACCAAGGCCTAAAACTAGATCTCAACAACAGAAATAACAAAAACAAACAAACAAACAAAAAAAACAAAACTACAAACATATGGAAACTAAACAACTCTCTACTCAAAGAAAACTTGGATTGGGAAGAAATGAAAAAAAGAAATTAGGGACTTCCTAAAATTCAATGAAAATGAACTTATCCATACTTATGAGATACAATAAAAGCAGTGTTAAGAGGAAAGTTCATAGCGCTAAGTGCATTCAGAAAGAAGTTTGAGACATCTCATGCAAGCACATAATGGTATGCCTAAAAGCCCTAAGAAAAAAAGAAGCAGACACACCGAAAAGAGGAGGAGACCATTGGAAATAATCAAACTCAGAGCTGAAATCAATGAATTAGAAACAAAGAAAACAATTCAAGGAATCAATGAGACCAAGATCTGGTTCTTTGAGAAAATCAACAAGCTAGACAAATCCTTAGCCAAACTAACTAAAGGCAGAGAGAAACTATCCAAATAAGCAAAATCAGAAACGAAAGCAGGGCATAAAGCAGGCACTATGGAAATTCAAAGAATCATTAGGTCTTACTTCAAAAGCCGATATGCCACAAAATTTGAAAATCTAAATGAAATGGGCAGTTTTCTTGATAAATTCTGTTTACCAAGCCTAAACCAAGATAAGGTAAATAGATTAAACAGTCCTATATCCCCAAAGGAAATAAAAGCATTCATCATAATCTCTCTGCCAAACAAAGCCCCATGGATACTTGATTTTTGACAAAGCCGAAAGAATACAATGGAAAAAAGATAGCATATTTAACAACTGTTGCTGGAGTAACTAGAGGTCCACATGTAGAAAAATGCAGATAGATCCATATTCATCATCTTGAACAAAACTAAAATCTGTGTGGATCAAAGACCTCAACATAAATCCAGACACAGTAAATCTATAAGAAGAAAAGGTGGGGAAGCACCTTGACTTTATTGGTACAGGAGACGACTTTCTGGACAGAATACCAGCAGCACAGGCTCTAAGATCAACAATCAATAAATGGGACCTCATAAAACTAAAAATCTTTTGTAAGGCAAAGGACACTCTCATCAGAACAAAATGACAGCCCAGAGAATGGGAAAGGACCTTCACCAACTCTATATCTGTGAGAGGGTTGTTTTTCAGAATATATAAAGAACTTAAGAAGTTAAACACTAACAAACCAAGCAATCCAACTAAAAAATGGGGTACAAAGCTAAACAGAGAATTCTCAATAGAGGAATATCAAATTGAAGAGAAAAACTTAAAGAAATGTTCAACATCCTTAGTCATCACGGAAATGCAAATCAAAGCAACCAGGAGATTTCACCTTACATCTATCAGAATGACTAAGATCAAAAACTCAAGTGACAACACATTCTGGAAAGAATTTGGAGAAAGGGCAAACACCCTCCATTGCTGGTGGGAATGTAAACTTTTACAACCACTTTAGAAATCAATCTCATGCTTTCTCATACAATTAGGAATAGTGCTACCTCAATATCCAGCTATACTACTCCTAGGAATATGAGTAGTATTATAATCTACAATATGCTCAACTATACAGCAATGACATTTTCTCAATCATTTTCAAGGAAGCTTTATTTGAAATAGCCAGAATCTTGAAACAATCCAGATGTTCCTCAACTGAAGAATGGATACAGAAATTGTGGTACATTTACACAATGGAATACTACTCAGCTATTAAAAACAAGGAAATAATGAAAATTCCAGGCAAATGGTGGAAATTAGAAAAGATCATCCTTATTGAGGTATCCCAGAAGTAGAAGGACACACATGGGATATATTCACTCATAAGTGGATATTAGCCATATAATATAGGATAAACATAATAAAAGTATACTGCTAAAGAAGCTAACAACAAGGAAGACCCTAGGGAAGATGCTTAAGCCTCATTCAGAAGGGCAAACAAGATAGACATTGGAAGAACGAGAAGACAGGGAACAGGACAGAAGCTTACCACAGATTGCCTCTGAGAGACTCTACTGATCGAGGTATCAAAGCAGAGGATGAGAGTCATAGCCAAACTTTTGGCAGAGGGCATAGAATTTTATGCTAGAATGGGGAGATAGAAAGACTTAGAGGGGACAGGTGCTCCAAAAAGAGACCAATAGAGTCAAAACTACTGAGACTTGGGTCCCTGGAGAGATTGATATCCCAACCAAGTACAATGCATGGAGAGGACCTAAAACCCTGGCTCATAAGTAGCCCATAGACTCAGTCTTCAAGTGGGGCTCCTAGTAAGGGGAGCAGGGTTTTTCTCTGGCATGAACTCAGTGGTAGTCTTTCTGATCACCTCCCCCTGGTCAGTGGGTGCAGCCTTGCCAGGCCACAGAGGAAGACAATGCAGCAAGTCTTGATGAGACCTGTTAGGTTAGGGTCAACTAGAAGGGGAGGAGGACTTGCTCTATCAGTTTACTAGGGGAGGGGCATAGGTGGAGTAGAGGGAGAGAAGGTGGGATTGGGAGGAGATGAGCGAGGTGGCAACAGCCGGGATACAAATTGAATAAACTGTAATAAATTATAATAATAAAAAATTAAAAAAGTTACTTTTAAGCTGTAAATAAATACTCCATCATCATTCATTCAATCCAGGCATAACCTGCATGTATATATTTATATAAGAGATACATTAAGACAAAGCAAATTTTAAAAAAATCTATTCACATATACGCACATACACAGAGAGAGTGTGTGTGTGAGAGAGAATGAGAGAGAGATGCACATGCCCTTTACCCTATGCTGCTTACACTCTTCTCCATTTCCTATTATGATCTGTTTAATCTACCATCCTGCATTCTAACAGTTTCCTGTCATTGTGTGACTGTTCCTGAGCTCAGGTTGTAAGGCAAGAGTTTGATGTAATTTTCTGTTGTCCTCAAAGACCTTGCCTGTTAATGGAGATATGAGGACACCCACCCTAATAATGATCATCAGTACTTACAATGGACAACATCATCAACCTCCTTATGAAATTGCAAGGAAATTAAATCACCAACTGATGTCCACAGTCTATCATTTACGTTGTCCCTTCAAATATGGGTTTCCCTAAGAAGGCAACTCTAATAAAAATTTTAAAATATGAGATGGTTCTTAAAGTATATCACTGGGGCAGTTGTGGAAAAGAGGAGAAGGGGGAAGCAATGTTTGGAATCCACCCAATGGGAATTTCAGTTGACCCTGCAGGCTGTGTTAGTTCCATTTAGAATTCTATAGGTTCTTCTATCGTGTCATTCAAAAATTGTCTATAGTGCACACACAACTTCATCTCGGCCAATTGCAATATCTTCCCAAGCAAGACAGTTCAGACACTCCCTGGAGACCGTTTACTGAAGAACACTTCTATTTGCTTTTGTGTGTATGTTGTTAGGGATAGTGATGAGAGTGCAGACAAGTAGACTTATTTTATTTCATAAGCATAAAATTCTACGTGACTACCCATATCCATAATCATAAGTTGTTCAGGGGACATAAGAGTTTGGCTTTTCATGCATGGTGCCACACACTTATGATATGAGCATATAGAAGGATGAGGTAGTTAGATTGGCATGAGTTTGCAACCAGCCTGGACCATAAAGTGAGTTTTAGGCTAGCCTGTGATGTAGTGCATCATCATGTTTCAAAAGAGCCTATGTAAACAGAAAATTAATAAATGAGAGTATAATTTGTAATTGGGGGCAATTTTACTCTTGAGGAGACATTTGACAATATCTGCAGGCAGTTTTGTTTGTTACAACAGAAGAGGAAAGGCATTACTGTCTTGCAGTAGATAAGAGACTAAAAATCAGTTGTCAGAGATAATACAGAGGACAGTTCTGAAAATTATCTGGCTCAAAGTGTCATAGTGCGCAGGTCAGGAAAGATTAATTTACAATTAAGTCTGTATCTCACCCTGGGATAAACATGACATTGCTGATCAAATCAGATGTTGTTGCTGACCATAACATACAGGCAGTAGAAAAGTGGGGGGATGAATAAAATGTCAGAACAAATGAAGAAAAAATTTACAATTGAGTAAAAATTGTGAGGAATGATGCTGCTTGCCTTCCTTTTATCAGTGCATTCAGGAATAAGAGGCAGGGGAAATGTTTGAGTTTAAGGCAGGCTTGGCTACACAGAGTTTTAGGTAGGCTAGCCAGGACTACTTTATAAGATCTGGTATCAAAAAAGAAAAAATAGGATAAAAACAATAAGTAGATTTTTTTTTTTGTCATATGGGAGAGGGTATGATACTGTGATGGGTTAAAGTTTGTGCCAACAAACACAAACGCACACATAAAGAAACAAGTATGTCATTTTGTGCCTTGATGGTGGCACATGCTCTTTCTATATATTTTGTACTAGGAATTATAGCAGGTCCCTATTTATTCAGGAAAGTACTCTGCCACAGAAGTTGTACCCCAGGCCTTGACTTCTTTTTATTTTGAGAATAAGATCTCACTATGTATCTGAGCAAGTAGTGAATCTGTCTGCAGCCCAGGCAGTTCTTCAGCTTGTGATCCACTGGCGTCACCCTTCTGAGCAGCAAGGTATTGGCCATTTCACCAGGCCTCATTCCTGCTATTTTTATCTCTGTATTCTGAAATTATGACTCTCATCACATAACCACATTCCCCTTTCTTAGAATCATAAGAAACATAGTAAATAACACAGCAACACCTGCAGCTGACTGAAACAAAGATGAGTTTTTCATTGCATATATGTGAAAATTTATTTAAAAATCTAGAAGAGTAGTTTTTAAATAAGAATGGCTTATGTAATTCTACAAAAGAAAAAAATTCTTTTTGTTCTCACCTCAAAGTTCTGATCAAAAAGCATTTTGCAATCTCAAACTGGTTGTGTCCTGAAAATGGAACACATCCAAATGGAAAAATGAAAGTAATGCTTTTTGACCACAGGGATGTGATTCCACCATTTTTGCTGTGCAAAATTTTGTATTCTGGGACAGATGACAAAATAGTACCCTAAGCCAAGTGCACAAATGCTTTCATTTTCTGGGGAGTGTAAAAATATACCTTTTAGAGCCACTATTCCATTAAAATAGTGCCCGTGTCATGAAATTGATTCAGAAGTCTAGCTCTAGTCTCCCCTACCCTAGGTCATCATGAGAATATCCTCAGAGGAATGTGTCACAAGGAAGATGTAATAAGAAAGACATAGGTGTTTGCCTTATGACTGCCATGCTATCAGATGTTTTCATGAAGCTGTAAGATAAAGTAATGATAGCTAGTGATAAATCTTAAAGCCACAATTTAGCTCCAAATAAAAGTCTGGACAGACTATCATAGTAGCTTCACAAAGGCTAGAAGAGATCACTATTGGTGTTCTACTTGGACTCCTTTGGTCAGGCAGGATGACATATATATGTCTAGTGTTTCTGAGTGTCGGTTAGCTAGTAAGGATCCATTGATCCGTTCACTAGAGAACTCCTGTGGTGGCTAAACATGTCAACTTGATAGCATTCAGAGTCATAATGAAAACAAACCTCTGGAAATACTTCTGGATGGATCATTTGATTAGAATGAGATGGGAAGGAAGAGTCATTCTAAATGTGAGCAGTTTCATTCTATGGACTGGGGTCCTGTACTGAATGAAAAGAAGAAAGTGATATGAGCACAGGTATTGATCTCCCTCTGCTTTTTGACTACAGATGAGATGCAGTAATCTGCCTCAGCCTCTGCTACCATGAAGGATTGTATCCTTAAACCATGAGCCAAAATGTTTCCTTTCTCCTTTAAGTTGGTATTGTCAGGTATTTTGTTCAAACAGCACAACAAAAACAGAACCTCTTTCAGCCAAATGGGAGCTGCCTTTGTCACCTCTAAATATATAGAAATCCATTCTCAGTGATTTGACTGGACTTGTTCCTAAGGTGTATCCAATTCTGTGGTGTAATGTGCCTTCGAGATTCCCCTATGGGATCAGATTGAAGTTAGTCTCAAACTCTTTATTTGGTTTGAATCACACTCACTCTACCATCCTTATACCACTCATATCACAAACAACTTCCCTCCTTTCCCTTCAGCTGAAAGTATTCTCTGAACAATTTGCTTCTATAAGGAGTACCACTTAAAGTTCTGTTAGAGATAAAATGCTTAATTATTTTGATTTTCCTAGAACTGAGGATATATTCTGGAATTGGGTATTTCAGTGATTAGTTCTGGAAATTCTTGAACAAGCTTCGAAGAGTGGTTACCCTTATGGTAGATAAATATTGGGATTACTTCTTTGCCTCAAGAGACTTGGTTGATCTAGATAACAGTATTTATTAGTCATAATCTGACAAACCAGGTATGAAATATGACACAAAATATTTGATTCATTGTATTGTCATTTTTGGCTGATTGAATTCTACCAAAAGTAGGTTTATTTACAATCTCACAATTCCTGTGTATTCAACAATTATTTTCCTTGAACAGATTATCTCTATGATGCCAGATCCAGGATAGAGATTTCCAGAGAAGAAATGGAAAACTTTCCTAAGACACTTTATGTGTTCAAATACATGGAAAATGTAAGGACAAAGACACAAGATTTTGACAATAAAAGAAATAATAAAAGAAAGAAATTAAGGAAATAGAAAGAGCCAAATCAATAGGTTTTGGGAAACAAATGTAAGTTGTCATCTTATTTTTACCTTATAGAATCAAGGCCAGCATCACTGATAGGTTTGATAGCAATTCCAAACATGCAGGATTACATGTGATTGCTGAATAAACTAGCCCAAATTATTTTACCTTGAGGTTCTTGATAAAGAACTTTAGGTTGAAAATCACTTCACATCTTACTTGCAAGATTCTTCAGGGCTTTATGAGGACGATGTCTTTAAACCCATCTGAAACTCTAAATTACTAGTCCCCTCATATTTCAAATCATTCATTATCTAAAGACAATGGTATTTATTATATGAATTTCAGCAATTAGTAGATGAACCTAGAGGTTTGTTGACCCATACCTTAATTCTTTTTGAGATAAGACTTAATTATAAGACCTGGTTAGCCTAGAACTCACTGTGTAGATCAGGCTAGTCTCAAACTTACAGAGACTCATGGGTCTCCACCTCGCAAGTGCTATCATTAAAGGCATACTTCTTTTTCCTGTTTGAAAATAAAACAATTAAGCCTTTAAGGAAATAGTTTGAGGGTGAAGAATTATTGACTCCGAAGATGGAAACAATGTATTTTGCCCTATGTATTGAGGAAAATCAATAAAGGCATGGGTTTCTCTGACAAGAGAGAAAAAAGAATTAAGCAAGGATATGACTAAAACAACTAAATTTATAAAGCCTGCAAGAAATAACTGATCTTTCTTTCATTTTACAGTGTCTCATAGTCTGTGAAAAGAAAGGTCACTCGATGAAGTTCACAGCTTTTAAATTTAGAATAAATAATAAAAAGATTTTTTTTATTGCCGCCAATAGAGTTAAATATTTACAGAGGTCATTGGGTTAAAAGCTAGAGTATAAGAATGTTACCTTTATTGTTTTTTCCATTATGAAAGTAATATACACTCATTATAAATAATCTGCAAAAATACAAAGACATGATACCCATTTACACTTGGTTGTACTTTTATTTTCAGTATTTCATTGTATCTTTTTATTGTTTTATTCTTAAATATACCTGTGACTATGTCATAATTTTGGAGCCAATATTTAACATGACAAAGAAGATTTTTATAAAAATGACCACGTAAACTTATGAATGCCATATTACTTGCAAGAAACAACATGAAAAGATTCATTATATATTGAGTGCTGGGTATATGATAGTCATTACCTAAAATTCTCAGAGTACTGTGTTTTAACAATGTCATGAATAATTTTATCGCTTATTATTTTGGTAATAAAAAGGAATTCATTCTGTAAATATTTATTGAACACTTATAAAATTCCAGGTATCATTCTAGAAGAATATAATTGTCACCAAGATTGAGTCCAGTCTAATATGACAGAAATTAGAGCCTGCCCATTGGGTTATTCATTTGTTCATGAATTACACAACTATTTTTAAATTAATTTATTTTTTTATTAATTAAAATTTGTTCCCTTTGTATCCCTGCTGTATCCCCCTACTTTGTCCCCTCCCAATTCTACCTGTTTTCTTTTTTCTCCTCCCATTCCCTGCCCCAAGTTTACTGATAAGGGAGGACCTCCTTCCTTTCCATCTGACACTATAACCTATCAGATCTCATCAGGACTGGCTGAATTGTCTTCCTCTGTGGCCTGGTAAGTCTGCTCCCCCCTTAGGGGAAGTGATCAAAGAGCCAGGTACTGAGTTCATGTCAGATACATCCCCTGTTTTCCTTATTAGGAAACCCATTTGGAGACTGAGCTGCCAGGGGTTAAATCTGTGCAGGGGTTCTAGGTTATATCCATGAATGGTACTTGGTTGGAATATCAGTCTCAGAAAATACCCCTGTGCCCAGATTTTTTGGTTCTGCTGCTCTCCTTGTGGAGCTCCTGTCCCCTCCAGGTCTTACTATCTTCCCCTTCTTTCATAAGATTCCCTGCAGTCTGCCCAAAGTTTGGCTATGAATCTCGGCATCTGTTTTGATACACTGCCGGGTAGAGTCTTTCAGGGGCCCTCTGTGGTAGGCTCCTGTCCTTGAACCACACAATTATTAAACCCTTACAATGTGTGAGGCATTGGCCTTTCACATTAGATTAATTTTCATAAATGAGATTAACTACTTACATTGAGAATCAAATGCAAAAAGGTAAATGATATTTAGTGAGAAATTTGAATCTAAAAGATTCAACTGCCAAGATGATAGCAATCATGAAAATATATAAAGATAATGTTATAAGCAAATATATGTGTGGCAATTACCATGTCCCTGGAACTTTTCTAAGGGTTCAATATACATTAACAGTTTTATCTTCATTATAACATAATGCTACTGCACTTCACTGGACTGAAAATCCTGTTGGTAATTAGATGCGTTTTGATATTATAGCATTTGAAACATGAGTGAAAACCTATATTCTAAAATTGATGAAATATGGACATATGTTAATTTTATACAAAGTTTTAAATAATAAGTAAGGTTATATCCAGTCCTTTCTCAGGTATCTGAGTGAGAATTTGAACCCAGACAGTTCATATCTACAATTTATAGCTATCTTCTGCTCCCTCTTTCTTTATAGCATTTGCTTTATTGCCCTGGCTAGTCTCAAACAATCCTCCTTATTCATCCTCCCTCATGGCTAGGAATACAGACATAAACCACAGACCTAGCTAATGGGTACTCTTAAGTAATAACCACACTATCAGTAAGATAATCTTCAAATCAGAGGTACTGAGAGAACAACTGAAGTTTTTGCAAAATATCTTAGTATCTTAGTATAAGATGAACAAACAGACAAAATAAAGAAAAAAATCCTTGGCAATTCCAGACTGACTACATAGTCACTGGTATGTGTTCTTTTGTTAATTTAAATTTAATTTTTTATATTAATTACAGTTTATTCACTTTGTATCCCAGCTATAGCTCCCTCCAACAGGTTTGTGTTTTTATCAGGAAAGACAGTGTGAGATTTGACTTAGAAGGCCAGAAGTGTGGTGTTTCTCCATGGTCTATTATACACAGCTTTATGACATTGGCCATATCATTTGGTGTCTTTGTACTTATTCTGTCATTTATAAAATAAGGGGAGGACAGAAATCATTTAGCATTTCCAGAACTCTTTTGGCTATATCTTACCAAAGAAACCATTTTACGTTGTGATTTAGTACACACATGCTTATACACATGCTCCCCTCACTGAATAAGTGATGCATCAAAACAATATGTGCTGTATTTGTATGTTATATACTAAAATTTTTTTGTCTGTTGTATTTAATAAAAAGCTGGAGGATGCAAGTAATTAAGCTGATCTCAAGATAAAGTAATGAGGCACCTTTCAGATTCTGAAAGCTAATGATATAGATATGATGGAGTCTTCTCACAAGTTAAAAAGTTATACAACAGAAGTGACTTCTGGGTTGAGGTGGGGCAGGGGTTTGGAACTTCAGGAGAAATAATAGGAAGTACACCTTCCTGCTTTATAAATATACATTTTCTTCGTAATTGGGTCATATTGTCACTACTTTTAGCAGATTTTTTTATTATATATTTTTGGAATACTACATTGGGCAAAGATTCAGTGTGTTCTATGACATGTTGAATGACAAACTTATTGTACCTGAAAAATAGTGCTTCCACTGTCTCTTAAAAAAGAAAATGAAAAAGAACCACAGTCTCTCCATCCTCTTCTTAAAGTACCAAATCTACTAAAGATCCCAAGATGTCCAGAAAAGAAGGTACTGCTCATATCTGTCAACCTCAAGGATAATCATTAAAGTCATATAGAACATTAAAGTTCTAAGATTCCTGGCTTGGGAAATGCTTGTGTAAGGAATGCTAGCACTTATAACATATGAAAACACCCTGAGTTCTGATTGTTACTGAAGGAATTTTAGCTTTTGCAAAATTTATTTGTCCTTAGTAAAAAAGTACAACTTATAAAAGAAGCTTACAGAATGGGAAAAAAATAAAAACATAAAACCATCTTTAATTCTTGAAAAAGCGAAAGAATGCCAATACATAGATGGTCAGATCTGTCAATGAGTAGTAAAGTATTCTGAAGTATTTTCTTGATCACTGATATAAAGAGCTTGCCATGGTACCTACAATTATATAATTACATATATTTCATATTAGTTCAAAAAGTACAATATATGAAACTATTGAGGTTATGTTGCCCAAATTTCTCCCTTTTCTTTGCTAAGTTGCAGGAATCAGTTAAGAGTACTAGCTTATTAAAAGTAGAAAAAAAGACAAGTTAGTGTCTGTCAAAGAGTAAGGATCATATTTTACAGCTTTTGTCCTTTTCTAAATACCACTCAGATCTAAGATAAAAGAAACAACCTATTTGGCCAATGAAGACTAGGTCATCAAGTAGAAACAGTGTAGAGAGTTCTATGTCTCTTCTGACAAAAAAACAGAATCCTGGTCACATAGTTTAACAAGAGGAGTGATTGTATGTATTAGTAAACATGCTGGTGGTGATAAAGGAGAAAAAGAGACAGAAATGTTGGTGGGTAAGTGCATGGTTAGTTTGTGGTCTGCCATCATTCTCCTTCTCTTTGAAATTTGTAAGTTTTAGAAATCACCCTCCTGCTATTCTAGTAACCCAGAAACCAACATATATTAAACCAAACACTTCTAGTACAATCTTAGTATGCCTTAAAATATATTTATTCTTACATATTTTGAGGTAAGGAAAGTGTTTTATTTCTGTAGAAAACAAATGAAGAGAAAATAAATGACTTCCAAGATGTCCTGCCTCAAACATGATTTAGCTGTGGCACCTAACTTCTTGTGGAAATTCATTCGGAAAGTTTTACAAATAAAAACAACGTTTAACTCTACAATTATGTACTTAGACATTTATCTTGTAGAGAGCATCTGATATGTCTACAGAAGACCAGTCTTAATAATGGATACAATAGTAAACATTTTGAAATAATTTTAATATAAGAAAATTCAGAATTCTTTTGGTAAACTTGGCATACTTACAAAAGAAAATATTGGTCAGCTAATAAATTATTAAGTGAGAGAATAATATGTAAACAAAAGCACTCTTAATATATTAGTAAAGGGGAAAACCAAGTCATAAAAGTTTGACTTTTTTTTTTTTGAGGCAAGATCTAATTGTGGATTCCTGGTTTGCATGGAACTCATTATATAAAGCAGGCCTCCTTGAACTCACAAATATTTGTTGGTCTCTGCCTCCAAGTGCTGATGTACTATGCTTAAAAAAAAATCCTATCCGATTTAAAAGAAAAAGATGCTGGAGATATAGCTCAGTAGAAGAGCACTTGCTAGCATGCACAAGTGCTCTAGGTTCTATCTCTGGATTAGAAGAAGAGAAGGAAAAGAGAAAAGAAAAAAAAGAAGACCTTGAATCCAGATTGACAAATAGAAAAACTATTAACTAAATTTTTGAGACTGTGGGATCATTGTAATTGCCCTTTTGACCCTTGCTGATCTCTAAATTTTCCTAGATAAATATATATATTACCTTTAGATTTAAAGAAGACAACATGAAGATTAAATCCATATTTAGTCTCATTTTCCCATTTTTGCAACATACTTTTAAACATTTTAGCATATTTTTACACATATAAGTGAACTTCTATGTCTATTTTGATGTTCCAAATGAATATTCAAAATTTTTCTGACTTCTAGGACTGCTCTCATTCAGCAGATAAATCAGTTTCTTTCTGAGAGTACATGGCAGAAGGTCTGACCTTTTTTGACAGTATGATGTGATACAGTTTGAAAGGTGTGAGGATGTTTCACCTAATTCATCAAAGCTCAGAGTTTATGGCTGACATTCTACCACCAGAGAGTCATCCCTCAGGCTTATGGATATTTGCCCTATTGAAATGCAATTAAGCAAGAAGTATGGATTAAACTTTACCTGTCATCTGCATTAAATGAGTATAATGTAACATGTTCTAGGAATAGGTTTTAATGGGGAAGACATGGAAATTTAAGGAAGGTACAGAGAGAAAAAAGTAAGAATGAACATATATGTTATATGAGGAGTAATTAATATTCAAAATAGTAATATTTTCTTTATAGTTTAGGAGTCACTAAGGAGTGTGTAATCAAATTTATCTTCATTAAATTAAATAGACTGGCTATTGCCAAGATAATCTTCAGCCTTCATGATTTTTCTACCTGCATTACTGAAAGCTATTGTACCACTCATGGAGAAATGCTCCTTTAATTTTACACCTTTACCTTCTTTTTTCCCACTTTTTAAAAATTTATTTATCTATATTTACATTTCTATTAATTACAGTTTATTCACTTTGTATCCCAGCTGTAGCCCCTTCCCCCAAACCCTTCCAATCCCATCCTCACTCCCTCTTCTTCTCTTATGCCCCTCCCCCAGTCCAATGATAGGGGAGGTCCTCCTCCACTCCCACCTGACCTTAGTCTATCAGGTCTCATTAGGACCAGCTTCATTGTCTTACTTTGTGGATTGGTAAGGCTGCACTCCCTTCAGGTGGAGGTGATCAAAGAGCCAGCCCATGAATTTATATCAGAGACGGTCCCTGTTCTTATTACTGGGAACCCTCTTGGACACTGACCTGTCATGGGCTACTTCTGTGCCCAGGTTCTAGTTTATTCATTTTGTAATTCCTTGCTGTAGCCCCCTACCTTGTACCCTTCCATGCCTTCCCTCCCTCCCTCTATCCTTCCCTCCATCCCTTCCTCATCTTCTCCCATGCCCCTCCCCAAGTCCACTGATAAGGAAGGTCCTGCTCCCTTCCCTCTGACCCTAGCCTATCAAATCTCATTAGGACTGGCTGCACTCAATTCTTCTGTAGCCTGGAAGGCTGCTGCCCCAGTCAGGGGGAGGTAATCAAAGAGCCAGCCACTGAGTTCAAATCAGAGACAGTTCCTGTTCCCATTACTAGAGAATGCACTTGGAGACTAAGCTCCCATGGGCTACATCTATGCAGTGGTTAGAGGGGTTTCTAGATTATCTCCATGCATGGTCCTTGGTTGGAGTATCAGTCTCAGAAAAAGACACCTGTACCCAGAATTTTTTGGTTTGTTGCTCTCCTTGTGGAGCTCTTGACTCCTCCAGGTCTTTCTAGCTCCCCCTCCTTTCATAAGATACCCTGTACTCTGCCCAAAGTTTGGCTGAGTCTCAGCATATCCTTATATACTTTGCTGTGTAGAGTCTTGTAATGGCAATGTGTGATATGCTTCTATCCTGTTGCGTTTTCTACCTCTTCCGATGTCCATCACCTTTGCCTTTCTGCATGAAGATTGATCATCTTATCCAGGATCCTTCCCCTTGCTTAACTTCTTTAGGTGTAAAATTTTAGTATGTTTATCCTATATTATATGTCTAAAAACTACCTATAAATGAATATATGCCATGTGTGTCTTTCTGCTTCTGGGATACCTCACTCAGTATGATCTTTTCTAGTTGCCACCATTTGCCTGAAAATTTCATGATTTCCTTGTTTTTAATTGCTGAGTCGTATTCTATTGTTTAAATGTACCACAATTTCTGTATCCATTCCTCAGCTGAGGGACATCTGGGTTGTTTCCAGATTCTAGTTATAACAAATAAAGCTGCTACGAACATGGTTGAGTAAATGTCTTTTCTGTATATTTAAGCATGTTTTGCATATATGTCTAGGAGTGCTATAGCTGGATCTTGAGGAAAAATTATTCATAATTGTCTAAGAAAGTGACAGATTGATTTCTAAAGAGGTTGTACAAGTTTACATTCCCACCAGAAATGGAGGAGGGTTTTCCTTCCTTCACATTCTCTCCAACACGTCTTTTCACTTGAGTTTTTGATCTTAGCCATTCTGATAGGATTAAGGTGAAATCTCAGGGTCGTTTTGATTTGCATTTCCCTGATGACTAAGGATGTTGACCATTTCTCTAAGTGTTTATCGGCCACTAGTTGTTCCTCAATTGAGAATTCTATGTTTTGCTCTGTACCTTATTTTTAATTGGGTTACTTGATATGTTGTTTCTGGAGTTGTTTACATATTCTGGATATTAGCCTTCTGTCAGATATAGGTTTGGTAAAGGTCCTTTCCCAGTCTGTAGGCTGTTGTTTTGTTCAGATTACAGTGTACTTTGCTTTACAGAAGATTTTAAGTTTCATTAGGTCCCTTTTATTGATTGTTCATCTTAGAGCCTGTGCTGTTGGTGTTCTGGTCAGGAAGTTTTCTCCTGTGCCAATGAAGTCAGGGTTTTTGCCTCTTTTTCTTCTAAGAGGTTTAGTGTGTTTGGTTTTATGTTGATGTCTTTGATCCACTTGGACTTTCGTTTTGTGCAGGGTGATAAATATGGATCTATTTGCATTTTTCTACATGTAGACATCCGGTTAGACCAGCACCATTTGCTGTAGATGCTGTTTTATTTCCATTGTATGGTTTTGGCTTCTTTGTAAAAAATCAAGTATCCATAGGTTTATTTCTGGGTCTTCTATTTGATTTCACTGATCCACCATTCTGTTTCAATGCCAGTACCTTGCAGTTTTTATTATAATTGCTTTGTAGCACAGCTTGAGGTCAGGGATGGAGATACCTCCAGATGATCTGTTGTTGTACAGGGTTGTTTTAGCAATTCTGGATTTATGTTTTTCCATATGAAATTGAAAATTGTTTTTTCAGAGTCTGCAAATAATTGTGTTGGTATTTTGATGGGAATTGCACTGAACTTGTGGATTGCTTTTGCCAGGATAGCTGTTTTCGCTATGTTAATCCTACCAATCCATGAGCATGGGAAATCTTTCCATATTCTGATATCTTCTTCAGTTTCTTTCTTCAGAGACCTGAAGGTTATTTCAAACAGGTCTTTCAAATGCTTGGTTAGAGTCACACCAAAGTACTTTATGTTATTAGTGGCTATTGTAAAGGGTGTTGTTTACCTAAATTCTCTCTCACTCCTTTTGTCTTTTGTGTACAGGAGGGCTTCTAAGTTTTTTTGAGTTAAATTTGTATCCAGTCAAAATACTGAAGGTGATTATCAGCTCACAGAGTTCTTTGGTTGGATTTTGGGGGTAGTTCATGTATATCATCATATCATCTGAAAATAGAGATACTTTGAGTTCTTACTTTCTGATTAGTATCGCCTTGATCTCCTTTAGTTGTCTTATTGCTCTAGCTAGGACTTCAAGGACTATGTTGCAGAGAGATGGGGAGAGTGGGCAGCTTTGCTTTGTCCCTGAGCTCACTGGGATTGATTTAAGATTCTCTCTATTTGGTTTGATGTTGGCTACATGCTTGCTGTATATTGTCTTTACTATGTTTAGGTATGTGCTTTCTATCCCTGATTTCTCCAAGACTTTAAACATTAATGGGTGTTGGATTTTGTCAAATACCTTTTCAGCATCTAAGGAGATGATCATGTAGTTTTTCTCCTTCAGGTTTTATATATGATCATGTATATTGATAGATTTCCTTGTATTGAACCACACTAGCATTCCTGGGTTGAAGACTACTTGGTCATTATGGATGACATCTTCTATGTGTACTTGGATTCAGTTTGCAAGTATTTTATTGAATAGTTTTGTATCAATATTCATAAAAGAAATAAGTATAATTTTTTTTTTGTTTTTTTGTTGGGTCATTGTGTGGTTTACATATCAAGCTGAATGTGGCTTCATAGACTGAGTTTGGTAATCTTTCTTCTGATTATATTCTGTGTAATAGTTAGAAGAGAATTGGAATTAGCTGTTCTTTGAAGGTTCTGTTGAATTCTGTGATGAAACCGTTTGGCCCTGGACATTTTTTAGAAGGGAGACTTTTGATGACTACTTCTACTTTCTTGGGGAATAATAGGACTATTTAATTGATTTACCTGTTCCTGATTTAATTTTGTCAGATGGAATTTATCAAGAATATTGTCCATTTCATTTAGATTTTCAAATTTGGTGGCATATAGGCTTTTGTAAGAAGATCTAATGATTGTTTGGATTTCCTCAGTGTCTGTTGTTATATCCCCATTTCATTACTGATTTTGCTGATTTGGATAGTTTCTCTCTGCCTTTTAGTTAGTTTGGCTAATGGTTTGTCTCTCTTCTTCATTTTCTCAAATAACCAGCTCTTCGTCTCATTGATTCTTTGAGCTGTTTTCTTCATTTCTAATTCTTTGATTTTGTCTCTGAGTTTGATTAATACCAATTGTCTACTCTTCTTTGGTGTGTATTCTTCTTCTTCTTCTATTTTCCCCCCTAAGACTTTTAGGTGTGCCATTAAGTTGCTTGTATGAGATATCTCAAACTTCTTTCTGGAAGTACTTAGTGCTATGAATTTTCCTCTTAGCACTGCTTTCATTGTGTCCCATCGGTATAGGAAAGTCATGCCTTCATTTTCATTGAATTTTAGAAAGTCTCTAATTTCTTTTTTCATTTCTTTCCTGACTAATCTGTCATTGAGTAGAGAGTTTGTTATTTCCATGTGTATGTAGGCTTTTTGTTATTTCTGTTGTTGTTGACGTCTAGTTTTAGGTCATGGTGTTCTTGTAGGATACAAGGGACTATTTCATTCTTCTTGAATCTTTTGAGGCTTGATTTGTGTCCAATTATATGGTCAATTTTTGAGAAGATTCCATGAGAATCTGAAAAGTAGATTACTCATTTGTGTATGGGTGAAAAGTTCTATAGATATCAATTAGATCCATTTGATTTAGCACCTCTGTAAGTGTCATTATTTCCCTATTTAGCTTCTGTCTAGATGATCTGTCCCTTGAAGAGAGTGGAGTGTTGAAGTCTGTTACCTTCAAGGTATTGAGATCGATGTGTGATTTAAACTTTAATAATGTGTCATTTACAAATGCAGGTGCTTTTGTATTTGGGGCATAGATGTTCAGGATTGTGATGTTCTCCTGGCAGATTTTTTCTTTGATGAGAATGAAATGACACTCATATTTTTTTGATATTAGGATAGCTAATATTTTATTTGATATTAGGATAGCTAATTTATTTTATTTCATATTAGGATAGCTACCACAGCTTGTTTTTTGGGTCTATTTTATTTGATATTAGGATAGCTACCCCCGCTTGTTTTCCGGGTCCGTTTACTCTAAAAAAATTTTCAGCCCTTTGCTCTGAGGTAGTGTTCATCTTTGTTGAAGAAGTGTGTTTCTTGGATCCAGCATAATGTTGGATCCTGTTTCCTCAGCCATTCTGTTAGTCTGATTTTTTTTTATTGGAGAGTTGACTCCTTTGATGTTGATAGATAATAGTGAGTAATGAATGTTATTTTCTTTTATTGTGGAATTGGTGATGTTACTGTGTTTCAATGTTTGTATTCTTTGTATTCTTTAATTTTTTGTTGTGATGTTATCTATTTCCTGTGTTTTCTTGGGTGTAGTTGATTTCGTTAGATTGGAGTTTTCCTTCCCGTACTTTATGTAAGGTGGGTTCCTGTGTAGATATTGTTTAAGTTTAGTTTTCTCATAGAATATTTTGTTTTCTCCATCTATGTAAATTGAAAGCTTTGCTTGGTTTAGTAGTGTGGGTTGGCAACTTTAGTCTCTTAGAGTCTTCATGACATCTGCCCAGGCCTTTCTGGCTTTCAGAGTTTCTGTTGAGATGTCTGGTGTGATTCTGTTAAGCTTGCCTGTACATGTTACTTGGCCTTTTTCCCTTGCTGATTTGAAAATTTTTCTTTGTTTTGTAGATTTAGTGATTTGACTATTATGTGCCAGGAGGAGTTTCTTTTCTGGTCTAGTCTATTTGGCTAGACTAGACCTCTTGTAGGCCTCTTGTATGTTTATGGGCATCTTCTTCTTAAGATTGGGGAAATTTTCTTCTATGATTTTCTCGAAAGTATTTTCTGGGCATTGGAGCTTGGAATCTTCTTTTTCATTTATTTCTATTATTCTTAGGTTTTGTCTTTTCATGGTGCCCTTGTTTTCTTGGATGTTTTGTATTTGTAACTTTTCCAATTTTACTTTTTGTTTGAGAGATGTATCAATTTCTGCAACTGTATCTTCAGTGCCTGAGATTCTCTCTTCCATCTCTTGTACTGTGTTAGTGATGCTTACGTTTGTGGTTCTTGATCTCTTCTCTAAGTTTTAAACTCCAGGGTTGTCTCTGTTTGTGTTTTCCTTATTGATTCTAATTCTGTTTTCATGTTTTGCACCATTTCCTTCATTTGTTTGTTTGAATGTGGATTCCTGTTTTGCTATGATGGCCTCTATTGTTTTTGTTCGTTTCCTCTTTATGTGCCTTGAATAAATGCATAATTATAGATTTAATATCATTTTCCTGTGTTTCAGTTGAAATAGAATATCTGTTGATTATTGGAGATTCTGGGAAAGCCATGATGTCCTGGTTTTTGTTTCTTGTATTCGTATGGCAGTCTTTAGCCATCTGGTTGTCTGTAGCTTTGACTGATTTTTCCTGGCGCCTATACTCGCAAACTGGATCCACCTGTCTGTGGATTTTCGAGTAGTCTTCCCTGAATGCACTGTCTCTCCAGCTCACTGTTTGTGACTCAGGTAGATGTGGCATAGGTGGAAAGAGTCTATTGCTGCTTCAGTATCCATTGCACCATTTCCTTCATCTGTTTGAATGTGGATTCCTGTCTTTCCATGGTGGCCTCTATTTTTTTGTTTGTTTGTTTCCTCTCTTTATGCCACTAATCGTGCCTTCCTTGTGCCTCTACATGTACCTCTATTTGTTTGACTGTATTTGCCTGTGTTTCTTTGAGCTCTATGTTCATTTTGTATAATTATATCTCTTCAAAATCATTTTCCTGTGTTTCTGATGAATTAAAATATCAATTTAATTTGGGGGTTGCTGGTTAAGCCATAATGTCTTGATTTTTGTTGGGTGTGTTCCTACTCTGACTTGTAGCCATCTGCTTTTCTGTAAACTTTACTCTTTGTTCCTGGAGTCTGTACTTCAGACTCTCCATCTGATTTTGATGTCTGGAGTATTCTTCAGGAAGACGTGAGAGCCCCACTGTTTTGAGAGTGGATGTTGCTGTTCAACTGTAGCTAAGGTAGGAATGTTGCAGGCATATGTGCAACATATATGCAAGTGTGGAAGTGTGTGTGCCAGCGAGCCTTGAAGGAGAGTGTTCTAGAGCTTGTAGATGCCTGAAGGGTAGGGCTTCATCATGGAATTTGAAGTGGAGGTGCTGGTGCTGTAGTTGTTCTAGGGCACAATGCCTTGTGGCCCTGAGGACCTCAGTGGCCTATAGGCCTGTTGTATTGTCCTCCTGGTTTTCAGATCTGTGTGGGCTACAAGAATTGTTGGCCTGGACTGCACTGGGAAACCCACAGAGCAGGGGCTTCAATGTTGAGAATGATGTCCTAAGGATCCCTATGTTGCCCACAGTAGTGGTGTGTGTTGGATGGATCAGATATCTGGCTGCTAGCATATAGGGCCTCTGATCTGGAGCTCTGCAAGCACTCTCTTAAAGGTGCACTGAATTGCTTTCAGGCTTTATTAGGAAGCACAGGGGATCCTCTTCTTCTCTACTCTCAGATTTGGGCCCACTGGGGCAAATGAGTGTGCAGGAGATCCATCAGCTCAGTGGTGTCCACTGTTTGGCTGCTGGGAAAGGGATGCTTCTGTAGCCTCAGTCACAGTGCACATGGAGGATCCTGCTTGTACTAGCCACTGTCCTGCCCCATCGGTATCTCTGGGAGGCTCACCTGTGCTGATCCAGTCTCTGAGTGAACATAGGTTTTCTGCGTTGACTAGCTGCCCTCCTGCCACAGCCTCAACTCCCTAACCCTTGGAAGGACCAACAGTGCATTTTTCAGTCGCTGAACACAGGCTTGTGCTTAGGGGCAATCACTGCTGACTCATCCAAGGTGTCTTAGTGATTAGGGCAGAGGCCACTGCCTGCTGCCTTGCTGAGGAGAGATATCCATGCTTAGGGAAAGGAGAAGTGAAGGGGGTTGAATATTCATCACTCTCATTCTCTAGAGATGTCCACTGGTGACTTGGATCCAAACTGTCCCAGCTCCCAGGTTTTCCCTTCTCATCCAGGAAGCCTCAATGTTGATGTTTTGGATTCAGCTCACACTCCACTCACCAACTGCAGAATTTCAGATCCTGTGAGCCTCAGATAAGGTGTATGCTGGTTGCCTCCTTCTTGGAAACCTTCTACCCCTTGGTCTTCTAGTCTAGTGTGGTATTAAAAGATTATTTAAGCAAATGTCCCTGTAGTACACTTGAGCATCTTTTGGATATATTCCCCGGAGTCTCACGGCTGGATCTTGAGGTAGGACTATTCCTAATTGTTTGAGAAAACACCAGATTGATTTCCAAAGTGCTTGTATAAGTTTACATTCCCACCAGCAATGGAGGAGGGTCCTCCTTCCTCCACATCCTCTTTATCATGGGTTCTTACTTGAGTTTTTGATCTTAGCCATTCTGATGCCTGTAAGGTGAAATCTCAGGGTCATTTTGATTTGCATTTCCCTGATAGCTAAGAATGGTGAACATTTCTTTAAGTGTTTCTTTGCCTTTTGATATTCCTCTACTGAGAATTCTATGTTTAGCTCTGTGCCCCATTTTATAATTGGATTGCTTGATATGTTGCTGTTTAACTTCTAGAGTTCTTTATATATTCTGGATATTATCCTTCTGTCAGATATAGGGTTGGTGAATATCCATTCCATAGGGTTGGCTGTCGTTTTGTTCTGACTACAGTGTCCTTTGCTTTACAGAAGCTTTTCAGTTTCACGAGGTCCTATTTATTGATTGTTGATCTTATGTCTATGTTTTTGGTATTTTCTTCAGGAAGTTGTCTCATGTACCAATGAGTTCAAGGTTCTTCCCCACTTTTTGTTCTAATACGTTTAATGTGTCTGGTTTTATATTGAGGTCTTGGGTCCACTTGGACTTTCATTTTGTGCAGGGTGATAAATATGCATCTATTTGCCTTTTCTACATGTAGATATCAAGAACATTTGTTCAACCATGTTTGTAGCAGGTTTATTTGTAATAGCCAGAAGCTGGAAACAACCCGATGTCCCTCAGTTGAGGACTAGATACAGAAATTGTGGTGCATTTACACAACGCAATACTACTCAGCAATTAAAAGCAAGGAAATCATGAAATTTGCAGGCAAATGGTGGAAACTTGAAAGATCATACTGAGCAAGTTATCCCAGAAGCAGAAAGACACACATGGTATATACTCAGTTATAGGTGGATATTAGATGTAAAAATCTGTACACCTAAAGAAGCTAAGCGAGAAGGAAGACCCTGGGTAAGATACTCAATTTCATTCAGAAAGGCAAAGGAGATGGACATCAGAAGAGGTCAAAAACAGGAAACAGGACAGGAGCTTACCATAGAGAGACTATGAAAGACTTTATCTACCCTTCAGGGTATCAAAGCAGATGCTGAGACTCGTACCCAAACTTTGGGTAGAGTGCAGGAAATATTATGAAAGAAGGGGGAGATAGAAATATCTGGAGGGTCAGGAGCTCCACAAGGAGAGTAACAGAACCAAATAATCTGGGCAAAGGAGTCTTTTCTGAGAGAGTTACTCCAACCAAGGACCATGCATGGAGATAACCTAGAACCCCTGCACAGATGTAGCCCATGGCAGCTCAGGGTCCAAAAGGGTTCCATAGTAATGGGAACAGGGACTATCTCTGACATGAACATAGGGGTTGGCTCTTTGATCATCTCTCCCTGAAGGGGGAGCAGCTGTACCAGGCCACAGAGGAAGACTTGGAGCTAGTGCTGATGAGACCTGACAAACTAGGGTCAGATTGAAGGGAGGAGGACCTCCACTATCAGTCGACTTGGGGAGGGGCATATGAGAAGAAGAGAGAGGGAAGGTGGGGTTAGGAGGAGACGAAGGGGGGGCTACAGCTTGGATACAAAATGAGTAAACTGTAATTAATTAGACAAATAAATAACTAAATAAAATTTAAAAGATAAAAAGGATGTTTAAATAACTAGACTTAGAATAAGTCAAGAAAATATGAGAGTTTCTTACTTAACACAGTATTGATGAACTAAAAATACAGGACTAACATCTCAGAACTTTTGTTGTCAAAGAAAATGACCAGGGGGAGGCAAGATGGCTGCGCCGGGCAAACACTGTGTCTGAGAAGTGGGACAGCACTCTCCATGCAGCAACCAGGAGACTGAACTCTGGGTCCTAAAACTGCAGCGATAGTGTTTCCTTGTTGAGGGGAGGCTCCCACAGTGTGGGAATTGGTCAGGTCTACTCTTGGCTGCCCAGCCAGAACCCGGAAGAGAACCCAGCTAATGCGGGCTTTGGGTCTCAGGGCTGGAGCCACAAGGCTGCCTGTCCCGATCACTTTCCCAGGCAGATTGGTGGACACAAGGGTGCCTGAGACTGGGAGTCCCAGTCGCAAGAAAACCTCACGGGGAAGCAAAGTTGCGAGTCTAATCACGGGTCACCCAGTCTTTCCCTGGAAGGTCTCACTGCCCGCGGGAACCATCACAACTGAGCTCCCGCTGCGCATGAAGAGCAGCTGCGCTCCCAGCTCAAAATCCCTACTCCCTCTTGGGAGGAGGCAGGAGGCAGCCAGCAGAACCTTCCACAGACCACATTGTCTGTACCCCAACCCGAGATCAGGGCTGAGAAAACCCAATCCTTTCAGGTACTCCCCAAAACACTGCCATAACCCTGCCGTGGCAGAGCAAAAGGATAAAGAGGTGCACAGAGGCTTCACAGTGCCAGAACTCCAGTGCTGCCGGCTGCTCCTAGCAATCAAACTACAGCTCAGGATCTGGAACTGTGGTCATTCTAAACGTCCTGAGATTCTCCTGGGTCCAGCGCAATGTGGTCTAGCAGCAAGTTCTATCACCATCGCCCCTCCCCCCTCCCCCTGGCAGAGAAACTCCGGCTCAGGATTGTACCGAGAAGCCCCAACCCCTTCTGGCACTCCCCTGAGAGCACCGCCATAAGCTTGTCCTAGAGGAGGGAAAGGTCAGAGGAGAAGGACAGAGAGGCAGCCTGCCAAGGACACAGCACCCTCTCTCCAGCTCACCCAGTGGCTGTCCCCTAGCAGACAAACCCAAGGTCTGGATCTGAGGACACTCAACCCTACCTGGTACTCTCTCGGGATCAGCAAACATAGGTTCTACCACCAGGCTGCTTCTGGCAGAGAGATCTGGGCCCGGGATCTGGGATTGAGAACACTCAACCTAACTCTTTCCCTTGCCACCCCGGGAACAGTCAACATAAACCCTCCTGGCAGAGGGAAAGGACAAAGAGGCAGCACACAGGAAAGGTGGACACCGAGTCCTGAGTCCACAGTGTCACAGAGCTGACTGTTAGCCTACCTGTGCACTGTCTGTAGCAGGACCAAATCAGAGAGTAGTGAGCAAGGGGAACCCCTGTGCATTCCAACTGGTCCTGCAAGAGAGTGAGTGAGCCTTCTAGGGAGAGTTTGCCCCAGACCCAGGGCCTCTCCACAGAAGCAACCAGACGAGACCCTGCCACCCCACCCCTAGAGTGGGCATCATAGGGATTCTTGGGATAGCGACCCCAACATTGAAGCCTCTGCCTTGCGGGTCCACCAGTGTAATCCAGGCAAACAATCCCTGGATCTCAGACAGAAATGCGTAATAGTGGCTTGCAGGCCACTGCAATAGTCAGAGAATCTG
>REGO01000874.1:511374-521835 GCA_010120015.1 Rhombomys opimus | reverse complement strand
TCTTCTTTGGTTTTACATATGAAATTGAGAATTGTTCTTTCAAGGCCTGTGAAGAATTGTCTTGGTATTTTGATAGGAATTGCATTGAATCTACAGATTGATTTTGATAAGATGGCCACTTTTACTATGTTAATTCTACTGATCTTTCAGCATGGGAGAATGTTACCTCTTCTGATATTTTCTTCAATTCTTTCAGAGATATTGAGGTTCTTGTCATACAAATCTTTGTCTTGTTTGGTTAGAGTTTCACCAAGATATATATTTGTGGCCATTGTGAGAAGTGTTGTTTCCCTAATTTCTTTCTTAGCTAATTTATTGCTTGTATACAGGAAGGCTACTAATTTTTGAGTTAATTTTGTAACAGCCAGTTTGTTGAAGGTGTTTATTGTCTGTAAAAGCTATCTGGTAGAATGTTGAGGGTCAGACATATAATATGTGTGTGTGTCTGTGTGTGTGTGTGTGTGTGTGTGTGTGTGTACTATAATATTATCTGTAAATAGGGATACTTTGACTTCTTTTCCAATTTGGATGCCCTCGATCTCCTTTAATTTTCTCATTTCTAGCTAGAACTTCTGGCACTATATTGAAGAGATATGGGCAGAGTGGGCAACCTTGTCTTCTTTCCTGTTTTAATAGAATTGATTTTAATTTCTCCCCATTTAATCAAATTTTGTTGTCAGCTTTTTGTATATTGCTTTTATTATGTTTAGGTCTGGGCCTTGTATCCCTGATCTCTCCAAGACTATTATCATGAAGTGATGCTGGGTTTTATCAAAGGCTTTTTTTGCATCTAATGAGATGTGTGACTTTTTTCTTTTAGTTTGCTTAAATGGTGAATTGGAATGATACATTTCAGGCTGCTGAAGTATCCCTGCATCACTAGGATGAAGATTACTTGAACACAGTGGGTGGTGTACATGATGTGTTCTTGGATTCGGTTTGCCAGTATCTTATTGAGTATTTTTACATCAATGCCCATAAAGGAAATTGGTCTGAAATCTTGTTTCTTTTTTGGGTCTTTGTATCAGTGTGACTATGGATTCACGTAATGAGCTTGGCAGGATTTCTTCTGTTTCTATTTTTGTGGAATAGTTTCAGAAGTATTGGAATGAGCTTCTCTTTGAAAGTCTAGTAGAAGTCTGAGCTAAAATCAGCTGGCTCTGGGTGTTGGTTGTTGTTTGTTTTGCTTTGTAATTTTTTTGGTTTGTTTTGGAGACATCTGATGACTACTTCTATATTCTTTGGGGTGATAGGACTGTTTAACCTGCCTATCTGTTCTTGATTTAATATTGGTGAATGAAATCTAACAGGAAAATTGCCCCTTTTTTTACCTTTTCCAATTTTGTGGAAAACAGTCTTTTGAAATAAGACCAAAGGATTCTTTGAATTTACTCAGGGTCTGTTGTTATGTCCCCCATTTCATTTCTGATTTTGTCTATTTGGATATTGTCTCTCTGCATTTTTGTTAAGTTTGCCTAGAGGTGTGTCTATCTTGTTGATTTTTCTCAAAAACAATAACAAACATAAAAACAAAATGGTTCTTGGTTTGGTTGATACTCTGTATTGTTCCCATTGCTTTTATGTTATTGATTTCACCCTTCAGTTTTATTATTTCCTGCTGGCTACTCCTCTTGAGTGTGTTTGCTTCTTTATGTTCTAGAGCTTTTATGTGTGCTTTTAAATTGCTACTGTGAGAATTCTCTGATTTCTTTGGGAAGGCAATTATTACTCTGAACTTTCTCCTCAGCACTGCTTTCATGCAGTTCCATAAGTCTGGTTATGTTGTCCCTTCATTTTCATTGAAATCTGGAAAATATTTAATTTCTATTTTTATTTCTTTTCCAGCACAGCAGTTGTTCAGTTTCCATGAGTTTGTAGGTCTCATTTTTCTATTGATATTGAAATATAGCTTTAATCCATGATTGTCTGGTAAGGTACAAGGAGTTATTTCAATTTTCTAACCAAGTAAATGGGCAGTTTTGGAGAAGGTTCCATGAGTGAGGTGCTGAGCAGAATGTGTATTCCTTTGTGTTTTGGTGAAAATTCTGTAGATATCTCTTAGGTCCATTTGATTCAGGCATCTATTAGTTTAATTCTTTCTCTCTTTAGTTTCTGTCTCCATCACTTGTCCTTTGGTGTGAGTGGGGTTTTGAAGTCTCCCACTATTGTTGTGTGGGTATTAATGTGTGATTTAAGCTTTGGTAATAACTTACATTTTACCAATGTAGGTTCTCTCATTTTTGGACCATTGATATTCAGATTTGATATGTCATCTTAGTGGATTTTTGTTATTATGGGTATGAAGTGTCCTTCGTCATCTTTTTTGATTAATTTTGGTTAAAAGTCTGTTTTATTAGATATTAGGATGTCTACCTCAGTGTGCTTCTTGAGTCCGTTTACCTGGAAAAAAAAACTTTTTACAACCCTTCACTCTGAGGTAATGTCCTCCTTTGTTGTTAAGATATATTTCTTAGATGCAGCAGAATAATGACTAATGTTTATGCATGCATTCCGGTAGTCTATATATTTTTATTGGGCAATTAAGTCCATTGATGTTGAGAGATATTAATGACTAATAACTGCTAGTGCCTGTTATTTTGATGTTTGTGTTTGTAGTGAATTTTTGAGTTTATTTTCTTTTGATTTTTGTGGCAGCAGTGTTATTTATTTTCTGTGTTTTCTTGGGTGTTGTTTACTTCCTTTGGTTGAGGTTGTCCTTCTAATATCTACTGTAAAGCTGGAAAGCACAGAAACTTGTGTTTGGAGTCCACAGTACAGCCTCTCACTTACTCTGCAGTCACTGGAGTCCTGGCACTCAGTAACCATGTGCACTGGGCACTGCCATTTTTTATCCTATTTAAAATCCATATTTTCTAATTGGAAATATTTTCTGGTGCCAGAAAAAGACACAGAACCTTTATCTAATGAAGAACATGTTCCAAGCTACACAATCTTCAATATTAGAAGATATTTCTACTTGTGTTCATAAGCTCTTTTATTACTTTCATGGGGAATGATTTTAATCTCAGTAAACAATTGTGGATTTACTTAAACAAACTAAGCCCCTTCAAAAAGACAGCCATGTTAGAGATAGGGAAAATGAATTTCTCTTAAAGATCATCAACTAGTAATCTGTGTGGACCACTCATATCCAAATGACATCTCTCTTCAGTTGCATCCATTTCTGAGGAAAACTAAAGTTACAAATGCTGCTGGAGATGAAATAAGCTTTGATGAGAACAAGAATATTATGGAAATGTATGATATACAAAACTTTATTGGATATACTATGAATAATTCAACACTAGTTAAAGTGGGGGATTTTGTCTTCAAGAGTCCACAAGATCAAGGCTTTTTCATCAATGAAGTTCTGATTGAATGGCCTAGCAACTTCAAAGAGGTCTGGAAATTTTTCAATATTTAATATGAAGGGAATTATTTGTAAAGAGTTATGAAAATTGATTATGTAGTGGTTCTTTGAAATTTTAAAATAATTGTCATGTTCTATGTTCTTAGCTCTATTGTGATTGTCAGCTTGTGTGTGAGTGCTCATGCATATGAGCATGTGTGCTTGTTTAGGCCACAGTCAACTCCAGTTATCTACCTCACTTGCTCTCCATTTTATTTTTAACAGAATATCTCTGAAAATGTTGCTTTCTGATTTTGCTTTACTCATTGAAATCATTTTCTAGGCTCTCTGTCTATCTTCAGGATCATAAAGTTTGGATTACAGGCATGGTTGTCTACACCAAACTTTTCTTCCCATTCTTTCATCATGATCAAATTAGGTTTTAGGTTTTCATGTTTATGCATCAAGCATGTCAAATACAAAATCATCTCTGTAGTTCTGTTTGATGACACTAAACCAGAAATAAGCCAATATTACAGAATTATATATGTGTGTGTGTGTGTATGCAAACACATAATATACATTCAATCACACACACATACATAGTTATTTTCTGTAGAGTGTATTAGATGATAGATGTTTCTATGTGTAAACCCACACATGCACACAAAATTATGTATATATTCACATGTTAATTATACAGGCAAGCTGATGCTCAATGATCCTTTCATTTACATATCTCATACTTAAGCATATGATTAGTTTTGTAATGTGAGATAGCACAAATATAAAATTTATGTTCATTTTTTGTAACAAATGTATATGAGCTACCTGAAAATTGCATTAGGAACTGAACTTATATTTCTCCTCAAAATCATTATGCACTTTTAGCTGCTCAGCCAGTTATCCATCCCCATATTCCTAATAATTAGATATTTATGAGAGAGAAACTGAATCCAAATGAGGCAGAAAGAAGGACTAAGGAAAGATAGAAATATTTCTTGTTCTACACAAAATTTCTAAAATATAACAAACTGAAGTTCTGTTAAGTTTACTAGTTAATGGGATTAACCAAGAGCACAAATGGTGAAAATAATAAGTGATGACATCACTATCATTTGAAGGAAAAGTCCTGGAACTCTTCTGAGAATGGAGAGTCAAGAGTGAAAGTCACAGCAAGGGATCATAATTTGTTTTCGATGGAATATCAACATTGATGGTATCAGGAGAAGCTATGACCATCCACCAATGACAAAACCATCTTTCATATGAACACTGAGCTTCCTTTTGCAGCTGAATCAGAGGGCATGGGTGTTACTACATGACTGGAAACATAAAGATAGAAATGGATGAGGCAAGAGTAGCTGCATTGCTGTCTCACAATCCAACCCTTCCATAAGTCCTACTTTAAATGAGTTCTGGCTTGCTGCCTCACAGGAGAGAACACATGTCCTACACATTTCACAAAGGCTAGGCAGAAGCGAGTCACAGTTTGGTCACCATAAAGAAATGTTGAAATTTTAGTAGGAAGTATGCTAACTTCAAATCTACATTCTACACTCACATATAAAAATCTCACATTTCCTCATTAATACATACAAATTCCATAATATCTGTGCATTTAAGTTGTTTAGCAAGCTATTTTAAAATAATGTGCAATATTATGATCAGTTTTTTTTTTTCTGTGTTGTCATCAGATTCCTCAATCTGTATGTACACAGAGCTGTGGTCCAGGATTCTGGAAAGTTCCACAGGAAGGAAGACCTGTCTGCTGTTTTTCTTGTGTATTTTGTCCAGAGAGGCACAGTTCCAATCAGACATGTAGATACATAATATGTTTCCTTCAACTGCTTGTGAAGAATGGGAAAGTTGAGAAGTGACCATGGTGTCATAATGTAATGCTGTTCTGTATGTCTCTTTTACTCATTCTGAATCAGTTAGTAATCATTTCTGATGTTACCCAAGGTGTGAAGATTTAAGTGGCAATTCTCATGCCATTGTGTCTTATGCAACCTAATAAGAATCTGCCTTCTCTATCAGGGAATAGTCATCTCAGCTCTTGCAGTGATCCATAATATTGGTTGCTCATTAAAAGTGAGATCACCAAATGTCCAGGATCACTTGGAGAACTACCTGTTCTACAAAGCCAGTTTAAAACAGAGAAACTTTGTCTCAAATACACCAAGAAAGTTAAGATTTTAAAAAAAGAAAAAGAAATGTCTGTCATTTTCTTGAGTACATTATGTCTCTCTCGCTCTCTCTTTTTCTCTTCCTTTGTGTGTGTGTGTGTATTCCAGACAGAGGACATCACTGTAGTTCCTTATCCTCCTTTTTTGTCCTGAGAAAAGACATCACAATAAAGATTGTGTTGTAACCCCTATTTTATGTGGAGAATAATTTAACAGTAACACTGATTCTTAAAGTACTTCATATATCAAATATTTTTGGTTTCTTCTTTTTCCTTCTTTTCATTTTCAAGTTATAATATAAATGCTTTATTCTTCCTTCCTTTTTTTCTGTGTTAAACCTGTCATACACAGCAGATTGCACTCTTTCACATTAACCTCTTTTTTTTCATTGAATACTATTAGATGCTTTTATGTATACATATAAGTCCCTGCATATAACTGGTTTGACCGTGTGAAAAAAAAATAACATATATTCTCAGGGCTCACCCTGTGATGTTGAATCATTCATTGCCATGCTCTCCACTGATGGAAAATATTCCTCCCTCTCTCAGAATACTTTAGTTACCTCCTAATCTTTGTGTAGGGTTAAGGCCTTGTGGTCATTCTCCTGATCACTTTGGCCAATCTGTTGCTGTTATCCTAGGAGAGTTGATTAGGTTTAGTCGATCATGTTGATGAGACTTATAGGGATATCTTAGACGCAATCTCAGATAAAACTCCCTGATCTTCTGATTCTTACAATCATTCCACCCCTTCAGCTACAGTGTTCCCTGAGCCTTATGTTTGGGAAGCGTTTTTTCAGACTTAAGTACTGGAGCTGGCATTGAAATTTCTGCATTTACATTGTTTTGTAATGGTTTACAATCGTTGCAAAGAAAAGCTTCTATGGTGAGGGTTGAAAACTACACTTATCTGTGGGATCTGTGGGTATTAGGACAAATGTTGCTAGATTCTTGATAGGTATTATACTGACTTAGTAAATGGGTGGTTTTAGAATCTTTTCCAAAAACCATGATTTTACTAGCAGTGAATACTTGGGTTTCGGGTAGAGGAATGTTTTCCCTATGTCAAGCAGTTATTGAAGTCAGTGTAGAGGAAAGTTGGTTACTGTCAAGGTATGCATGCCAACCCTACACCCTTATTTGTATTGTTCCATGCTGGTCATTGACACGGTTCGTAGTTGTGTGAACTGGTTAGACTGTTGGATGATTCTCTGTAGTGCAAGCTTGCATGATGCCTTCTTGTATAATGAAAACTAGTTCTCTGGGTAAATCCTTCAAGTCAGTTCCAGCTCAGGAGTCTCTTGACCCTAGTTCTGAAGTACAAGGTATCTTTAGCAATGGGGAATTACCTTCAATCTCTGCATGATAAACAAGCCAAAAGCAGTAGACAGTATGTACTAGGAATCTCTTAGATTCCTTTGCAAAACTTAAAAGAAAAATTCCGATCTCTGATAATGGGATTTTTGTATGCAGTCTTGGTCATGGATCAAAGAACAGCAGTCTTGATGAGAAAGATTTACTAAAATTACATATTTATAAAGAGAATTAAGTGCATTATAAGGTAATATTATGAGGTTTTGTGGATTTTTCAGACATCCTTATTGACATTTTACACACCACGCTCTTTATGTATTTATACAAGTCTTACTTCCATAAAGTTCCGATTTTCCTTATGAGATCACTTATTCCTTTTCGAGGCATTCTTACAGTTATTTCACCATCTTCCTTCCTTCAAATGTACTTATTTCCCTGTTTCCCTCACAATGAGAGTCTCCCTCTTTTGCATTTCCCTCTTTAGTTCAGTTCTTCTCTACTATTTTGTTGTCTGTGTAACAGAGGGCCCTGCTTCTGCAGTCCTGTTTATGTTCATGTCTTCTGCAGTTTCTCCAAGATATATACTCACATTTGAGGATTTGGACCTCAGAGAAGAATGTTTATGCTTTATTTGTCCTTGTGTTTGTGTTTGATTGTTTCACATACTATTTTCTAGTTCCATACCTATAGTCACAGAATTCATGATTTCACTTATTGACAGTTGAATAGTATTCCATACTGTATATGCATTATGCTTTCATTATACATTTGTGAGTTGTGAGTTTAGTTTGTAAACAAGTTCATTTGTTTTGTAAACAGGGCAACATAACACATACTTATGGGTACTATACCTGCATCATATGTTTTGTTATCTTTTTGTATTTTTTTGGTTTTTGTGTGTTCTTTATATAGTCTTAGATATTAATCCACTCTCAAATATATACTAGGAAAGGATTCCTCCTTTTTCTGAGGGCTTTCTCTTTACTTGGTTGATCATTTCATTGGCTATGCAAAGACTTTTCAGTTTCATGAAGTCCTACTAATCAATTCTTTACTAATATTCTTGCATAAATAGAGGCATACTCAGAAAATGCTTTTCCAAATCTGAATTCTGTGGGGTACTTACGTTTTCTTCTTACAATTTCAATGTTTAAAGTTTCAGGATTAGGACTTACATCTATCTTATTTTTTTAATATGAAGAGTTTAATATCATTGTTAAACTTGCGTACATCTATTTTTTTCCGACATCATTTTTTTCAAGATGCTTTCTTTTATCAACCATATGTTTTTGTGTTTTATTGAATATTAAAGGACTGAAGTAACATGTGAGTATATTTGGGTTTTGAATTCTGTCCTATTAGTATAAAAGTTTCCTTTTTTGCCAGTGATACAAAAGATCTTTTGTTGTCTTTGTCTTACTATTGCTCTGTAATGTATCTTAAATTTCAGAATCGTAATCCCTCTATCATAATTTTTTTCATTCAGTCTTGTTTTGGACCTCCTTATGAGTTGAATTTTGGTATTGGTTTTCTATATTGGTTATGAATGAGATCAGGATGTTCATTGGGTTTGTATTGAGTATCAGATAACTTTTGGTGGAATGGTTGTTTTCATAATGTTAATTCTATCAATCAGTGTACAAGGATTGTCTTTTTCTTTTCTAGTATTTTTCTCAATTTCTTCAGAGGTTTGAAGTTCTGCTCATGTTTCTAATTTTTAATAGATTAGAAAGGATTGGGTGTGAATCTTTTTGCAATATCTGGAAGCATTTTGCTGTGACTTCATCTGGACATGAACTTTTTTTTGTTTCATCCTTCATTTTTTTGGTAAGAGCATTTTGTTAATGTTTGAATTTCCTCGTGGGTCTGTTTAGGTTTATTTTGGTTTGGGAATTATTGTTGAATTAATATTTGTATCTTGGTTGCTGGGGGACATCTAAAACTTATGCATTTCTTGTACATTTTAAACTTGCTGGAATACAGTATTTTTAAAACTGTTTCCTTAGAATATTCTGAATTTTTTGGCTTCTGTAGTAATGATTTCAGTCATTTACGATTCTGTTCATTTGAGTTCTCTTTTTCTTTCTTTGGGTTACTTGAGTCTGTCAGCTCTGCTTATCTTCACAAAAGACTAGTTCTTAGTTTGATTAATTCTTTGTATCATTTTCTTTGTTTCTATTTTGTTGATCCTGTTTCAATGTTATTACTTAGTTTTTATCATATTATTAATTAATCAATTTATTTGGTATTGCAGCAACCCTTCCTTCTTCTCTTCCCAGGCCCTTCCTCTCTACTCACCTCCCAACCCAATATACCCTACCTACTTTCTTCTCAGAAAAAAGAATGTCCCAGGGACATCAACAGCCTTGACATATGGAGTTGCAGCAAGATTAAGCACATCTCCTACTGAGGCTACACAAGGCATTCTAATTTTGGGAAAGGAATCAAAGGGCATGCAAAAGAGTCAAAGACAGCCCCTGGTATTGCTGTTAGGAGTCCCACATGAAAACCAAGCTTCAGATGGGGGCAGAGCCAAGATGGCGACGAGCACACACAGTTTCTGAGTGGAGGAATACCTGAACTTCTGAGTTGGTGAATGGAAGGACCTCTAACCCAGGAAGGACCTCTAACCCAGGTGGAGCTTTCTAGACGAGAGGGAACATCACAGGAGGTGAAAACTTTGGTCTCGGGTCACCCGGGGACTTGTTTGGGGAAGGAGAGAAACGATCCTTTGATCTCGCAGCACTCCCCTCCCCCAGACCTCCCTCCACCTCGGCACAGGGGCACAGCTGACTGGTCTTTCTCAGAGCAGACCTAACTGCCTGAGGTATACAGCCGCTGGGACAGAGCTCCAAGCCCTTTAGGGGCAGGCAAAGATCAGCAGTACGTGTCCCGGAGTCCCAGATCTGCGCGGCTGCACATCCTCCCAGGGCCCGAGTCTGCTGGACACCATACTAGCTCCGCAGGATCACCATCAGTGATGGTACGGCCTGCCCAATCCCACAGTGACAGAGAATATGCCATATATTCACCAAAACCAGGCAGAAACGCCATACAACCTAGATACACCAGGCGCTTGGCCTCCCAAGCTTGGAGAGCACAGTGAAGAGACCCCAGGACTTCCCAGAAAGCATCGGGACTAGCGACCCGGTCACCAGTTACAGTGGGACTTGGCGGCGGGGCAGCACTGAGCTGGCGGGGCACAACAGCCCACCAGTTTATGACTAACCAGGGCCAAACCAGAGAACAGAGAGCCTGGTTACACCAATCACTACTGACGTGACCACCCTGAAATCTCCAGCGGCAGCAAGACCTCAGAACGTGGCAGTGACAGCAGCACAGAACTGGCGGGGCACATCAAAGAATCAGGGCCAAACCAGAGAGCAGAGAGACTGGATTTCACTATCTCTGCCAAGTGACCTGCATGTAATTGAGTGCACCCTGGAAAATCTGCAGATCTCCAGACCCTGGGTTTTCTAAAACAGAAGCCAGGCATTCCCCTCCGACCCACATACCCACTTTGGGAAACAGAGGGGCACTAGGGACATTGAAGTTCCTGCTCTGTGGGTCTAATTGAGGAGTTAAGGCAGTTAATGCCAGAAATTGC
>REGO01000874.1:470985-505709 GCA_010120015.1 Rhombomys opimus | reverse complement strand
GAAAGGGGCACAGTGGTGATGAGGGAGGGAGGGAGGGACTGGGAGGGAATGAGGGTTCGGGGCACGGCTGGGATACAGAATTAATAAAATGTAACTGATAAAATAAAGAAATAAAAAAGAAAAAGAAAACCAAGCTTCATAATTGTGACATATTGCAGAGCACTGCCCCATGCCTGCTCTCTCATTGGCAGTTCATTCTCTGTGAGACTGTATCAGGAGCCTTCTGAGAGGGTATTCCTCAGCATGGAGAGGAAAATCAGAGGGTGTTTGCTGACAGGGTAGACCACAGATGAGAGGTCAGCTATGGAAGGGTGTGAACAAGGTGCAATGGTTAAGGGAATATCACAGCTTCTAAAAATCTAAAAATCCTGTGGCTCTGAACTTCTAGAAGTCACACCCTTACTGTGGCACTCACTACCAATCAGGTGCCTCTTTATTTACATAACTTTCCCAGAAATAAACACAGAATAATAATTATACATGTGGTACAGAGTAGGTGTTTGATTTTTCATTACATATCCAAGGTTACAAGTTCAGTTACAATTTGGAAATAAAAACAGAACAAATTTTATTATTATCATTATTAGCCCTATAACTCTAATTTAAAGAATCTAAAGAATGTCTCCTCTAAAGAAAACACATTTAATATATGCCAGTCTGCTTTTAGCCTGGTGTTGTTTGTAATATAAGCGCAGTCCAAAGAAACAAAAAATGCCAGAACTGTTCTATTTTATGAGGAGCAAAACAATAATACCTAACTCCTTTCATTATATGTATCATCATCTGTGCTATGAAGAAAAAAGTTTATTTTGGCCAATCTATCTTACTTGACACATTTTATTCCATTACTGCTGTGCCCCATATAAACATCTATATTTAAATTACATTTTCAGAGAGCTTTAAGCCTATAGTAAAAGGAATTCTTAACTCTATAACCTCATCTCTGGAGCCTCTCAGGGTTTGTCAATTGTCTCTGTCTGAATTGTCAGAGACAATTGACAATTGTCTCTGTCTGAATTGTCAGAGACAATTGACAATTGTCTCTGTCTGAATTGTCAGAGACAATTGACAATTGTCTCTGTTTACCCTGTGCTAATCCACTATCTAGGGACAGCTAACCCAAGAAGAGTCCTGAAATAATGGCCTCACCTGTCTATGTGCTTAATGATCTCCAGGCTATAAAGAAGATTTCCAAACAATTGACAGATAAAGTTTATTTTAGGATTTTCATAAAAAGACTCAGACATAATTTTTCTCTGAAAAAGACAGAAACAGAATCACAATGCAGAAAGTCCCCACTAATGCAACATTCAGAGAGCAAACCCCAACAGTTAGGGATAAAAGGACAGTGTCTGTAACAATCTGCTCAGCTTCACTGGTACTAGATGAAACAGCTGTGCCAGGGTCATCACCCTCAACACTTCCAGTAAATATGGCTATGTCATTTCCCCTCTTCTAGTTTAATAACTTAACTGTTGTAGTTCTTTTGTGTGACATGTAGGACATTATTCTTCAGAAAATGACTGGAAGAACAAGAATCAAAACTTTAAAATGACCAGGATTATTCCTGCAGTAATAATGATAGACAAAGAGCCCTGGCCTAAGTCAAAGGATCTCAAAGACTCTAGAAATTTATTTGCAACTTTAGCAACTGGGATAGTTCATGGCTGATCTGAACTCATATTTGCAATTTGCTGATGGAAGTGTTATATATGTATTGCCAAATCAGAATTATACATGAAAATGAGATCTAACTTGTTCCCACTTTACCTTAGAAAAATTACTTAGAAGTGGAGTATCCACTGAAACTTTGAGTAATAAGAAGAAATAAGTAGTGCCCATGGTGGTGGAATCAAGGAAGTGTATTCTGATGCACTAAGGTGATCAAATTACAGTGTACACACACTTAGATTCTCAAAGCATGAATAAAAAGAATTAATTTTAAAATTGTCTATTACTTGACAGTTTATCTGAGTATGAGTGACGTAGATTTCACTTTAATTGACCTAGATGAACAGTAATAACTTGAAAGCAGAAGTCTTATTATTAAAGAAAGAAGGTAAACAGTAGGAATGGGATTTATAAAGAATTCATGTTCTTGGCAGTATCAGGAAGCAGAATATGCCAGGCTACACATATCATTGGAAAGCACTCTCATGAATTAAATGTGCAATGACTAAATAATTGAATAAGCTGAAATATTGATTCACTTCTTCCACACAGATGAGCAAGAGTGCATGCCATGCCTAAGTCAAGAGTACTCAAACCCTGAAAGAAACCAGTGCCTGCCCAAGGCAGTGAACTTCCTGTCCTCTGAGGATCCTGTGGGAATGGCTCTGGCTTGCAAGCTCTTTGCTTTTCTGTCAGCACAGTTATAGTTTTGGGAATCTTTCTCAAACACCGGGAATTACCCATTGTTAAGGCCAATAACTGGATTCTCAGCTTTATCCTGCTCATCTCCATCCTTCTCTGCTTCCTCTGCTCCTTTTTCTTCATTGGACACCCAAACAATGTCTACTGCATACTTCAACAAATAACATTTGCACTTGTGTTCACTCTGGCTATTTCCACCATTTTGGCAAAAACTATAACTGTAATTCTGGCCTTTAGGATCATGAAACCAGGAAAAACAATGAGAAGGTTGTTTGTCTCAGGCGTCTATAATGCTGCCATCCCCATCTGTATGGTGATCCAACTTATTCTTTCTGGAGTTTGGCTGGGAACCTCGCCTCCCTGTATTGACATAGATGAACACTCTGAACATGCTCATGTCATCATTTTATGCAACAAGGGCTCAGCTACTGCTTTCTACTGTGTGTTGGCTTACTTAGGGACCCTGGCCATAGGGAGTTTCACTGTGGCTTTCCTGGTGAGAAACCTGCCTGACACATTCAATGAGGCCAAATTCCTGACATTTAGCATGTTGGTGTTCTGCAGTGTCTGAGTCACCTTCATCCCTGTCTACCAGAGCACCAAGGGCAAAGCCATGGTGGCAGTGGAGGTGTTCTCCATCTTAGCCTCCAGTGCAGGACTATTGGGATGCATCTTTTTCCCAAAGTGCTACATTATTCTCTTAAGACCTGATCAATACTCTTTGAGATGTTTTAAAAACAAAAAATAGAATATTAAAATTGATCATTTTGATGTGTTAGTTTCTTGAATAAAACCCATTATTATACTAAAATTAAATTATTTACCTACTTTTCAGTAACTTTTTTTTCTGAAATGGATATTTAAACAAAAATAAGAGATTTTTACTTTGTCTCATAATCACAGACATTTTACTACAGAAAAGAAGCTGCTGCTAAAACCACATTTTAGTAAGTTATGCATGTTACTCATTAATTTGTGGGTAATATAAATATTCTAATAGTAATTACATGATGGTAATTAAGATAAATAGTACAGGAACTAAATACTGGTTATCTTTATTATTTTGGGGAGTATAAGATGTCTTTGGGTGGTCTTGGAAATTCTTCCATAGTACAATAAAGAACTTGATATCTGGAAAGGGTTTTAAACAGGTTGAGACATTCCAGGAATCAGTGCAGAGAATTCTGTAAATGGAAAAAATAAATATACCGCATGACCCTGCTCTGTTTTCCTAGACGTATGTAAAAAATGACTCGACAACCCATTCTAGAAATACTTGCTCAGTCACCTTCATTGCTATTTTAGTCACAATATGTAGGAAATGGAAACTCATAAATATCTTTAACATGATAAATGGATAAGAAAAGTATCATAAACATAAATACATGTAAGCAGAAAATTTATAATTTAGGTAACCCATATCCAGAAGTCAAATATCTCTCATTCTCTACTCTGGGGCATCTAGCTCCAAATGTTCAGATGTGAATATTCACCATGGAATAACTGTAGAAACAAGAAAACATGTTGGGCAAGCAATACAATGGCATAGAAAAATTGATCCGTTTGGAATAATGTGTGAAAATTATTTTAAATATGAAGGTGGATAAATATGAAAGAAGGAAGTGAGTAAAATAACAATAAATATTTGTGAAAGAGTTTTAAGCAATCATACTGTGAATTATTTACATAAAATTTCTATAATACATGTAAGTTCATGCCTGAATATAAACATGTTACAACCTAAATATTTTTATTAATGCACATAGATTGGTATAGTTCACCATTGACCAAAGAATCTTTTCTTTGCAACAACAATCACGACTGAAGACCACAACCAATCACAAGGCAGAACTCTGGAGAACAGTCACACCTGATACATCTACAAAATAATTCCCAGATCTAAGGCTCAGTGATCATGCAAAACAAGTGATGAAATAATTTATATAAGGCAGAGGATCAGAGTATGTTTTGGTAGTGTGTCTCCTAGTAATACCAGAAGCTACACCTAGAAGACTTACCAATATACAAAAAATAAAGAAAAAAGCTTACCAATATACCTGCATAAACATGAACCAAACATTGAAAAATGTTAATAGACATGAGAATGTGCTCCAGGAAGTAACCAGTGGCCTCAATCCTATGCAAAAATCTTTAGGGAAGTAATAAAGGCTGTCAGTGGGATAAATATTCTTCCCAGTAAAGGGCAGAATTTCAGTTACTTATCCAAAAGCTAACAACCAGCCCTGCAATCATGCATAGAAGTCACATTATTAGACTAAGCAACTCATAATTTGAAGTCTATATCAAACATATATTGACATAATATGAATTCATGAAAAAAGATCATGAATTTGAAAGAAAGACAGGAGAGGTATTTGGGAATATTTGGAGGGAAGTAAAGAGAAGGCAGAAAATTATGTAATTATATTATGACCTCAAAAATGAAGTACATATTGGTTCATTATTTCATGATTTTAAAATACAATAGTTGAGAAAATAAAATTTGCAGCTAAATGGGTAGAACTAGAAAAAAATCCTGTTATCTGAGGTAATTCAAACTCAGAAAGACAAACTTCACATGTTTTCTCTTATAAGATTCCTAGCTGAAACCTGAGTATGTATGTACTCAGATATGAGTCTATATCCATCAGTAACTGCAAAAACCAAGAAAGGAAAGGGACCATTTCCAAGGTGAGAATGGTGCTGTTGCGGCACAGTAGAATACAGAAGAGTATAAGTGATTTCAAAGAGAAAATGGGAAAAACATGAGGGGGTTATAATAATCAGGGAGGTGAGATTGAGAGAAATACAAAAGGGAGGATAGTAAAATATCAATAAGGATTGTCAAGCAACAGTCCTACATTGCTGTGATACCGATGAACCACAACAATGATCAGCATCACATGATAACCCTAAGGATGAAGTAAAGGCACAGATATCTTGACAATAACCAACCTAAAAAATTCCTGTCCTCATCCTAAATATCTATCATTATATTCACAGAGAAGTTTGATCTTCATCGGAAATTTTAGAAACTTTTACTTTTTTTGTAATTGAGAAGGAAGGAGTACAAACATTTAAGAGACAGAAGATCAGGCATTTTGATGTAAGATTTTATTTCCTCATTATAACTATTGTTACACTGGAAAAATATGTGTGTGTATGGGAGTGTCTGGAAGGAAGAAAAAGTAGGGGTAATGATGAAATTATAACTGATAAATATAGGAAATAATCAAAATAATAAAATCACCAATGGTTCTTTGCTTATATTTTTAGTTGATGGGACTGAATAAAATTCAAGGAAAAGAAAGAACAAAATATAGTGCCTTTCTTTCTAAAAATGAGGAGCTGGAAGATTAATTTATGTGCTTTCCCATTGCAGTGCTTTCTTAGCTCATCATCTTTTTATGAAAATCTTATTTATTTATTTAACTATCTATCTATTTATTTATTTTTAATTTTTGAAAGTATATACTATGAGCCATTCACTTGGGTATGTTCAATAGGCATATGGGCTTTCTGAAAGGCAGAACTGATATTTTACATCTGTAAAATAGAACCACAGAATTGCTTCCAGACTCTCACACTCCTTTATTCTGCATTACTGTGTCTCTTAAGAAATTCTGGCTTGGCATGACCACTCACTTTCTGGGTTTTTACCCACTCTGATTGAATTAAATTCCTATGGGATCTTTATCAAGATGTACTGCTATTCAGATGAATTAATTCCTGATTATATAATTCCTGATTTGATACAAACAATTTTAGAAGTTAACTTGTTTAGAACTTCTAAAATAATTTTACAGTTTTATGGCTGCAATAAATACTTTTGTGGATCTCCAGATGCCTCACTAAGAGAAGGGCTTGAGACAGATTGTGGCTTCAGATAAGATCTTACTCTAAGGATAGCTCCATTCATTTTTGTATACACCATAAATATAGGCAAGTTTACTCTTCCCAAAACACAAATTATAATAGGGCTACCAAGAAATGTCTAAATTAAACCAAAACTTGATGTCAATATATACAAATTGTTTCACTGTAATTCCTTATGATTTGTCAGCTTATGGCATAAAATACTGTCAGTCTAAATTCACTTTGCATCTTGGAATGAAAGATAAAATTTTGGTCCTGAACTCACTATAAACTAAGAGATAGCTGGAGAATATGTAGCCAGGTCAGTCCTAATTGAGCAGACATATATCTTTTTGTAACCTCTTAGACCCTGTTAACCTTTAATCCTTGTCAACCTTTGTCATTCTGAACTCGCCATGAACTTCTACAATGGATACACAAATACAAAATGCTTAGTTTTCATGAAAATACATGTAACCTGTTCCATTTTTTAATTCCTCTTTATCTGTAATCAATTACCTTTTTTACTATGAAATTACTCCTTTGTCTCAGAAATAGAAAAGCTGAGACCAGTCAATAAGCAGGGCTGAAGCCCACTGGAAGTTGCTTCATCCATGAGTTGTAAATATGTAAATATGTGTATTGATGTGTTTGCATGAAATACGTGTCTGTTTTTGTACATGTTACATGAGTGGATGTGAATTTCTCTGATTATAAGGAGCTCCTTTTGAATCATCCATGGAATATGTGCATAAATATGTATAGATTTATATATCTGATCATTTTTCTATGTGATTGTATGCGGGAACCAGCCATAACAGGTGGTCAGGGAAGATGTTTCCCCAAAAGCAGCCTGAATTTGCTGCAGTTTACGAAGAGGAGATGCTAGCTGAAACCAACATCATCATCATATATCAGCTTGTGGGGATGTGTTTAAAATTTTTCTTGTTTCATCCACTTTTTTCAGTGAGTGTGTATGCCTGAGACCTCTCTTTCTTTTCTCTCCATTTTTCTTTCATTCACAGAGGGTAATGGGATCCTAAACCTCTACCAGCCCTGTGAGCCTGCCTCAGAAAGAGGACAGAGAATAGCCACTGAGCCCATAGTGGCCTGAAGAAAGTCTCTGAGTAAACAAGCCTGGAGCTCTTTGTCAGTCTAATTAAGACCACTTTTTGTTAAGCAATAACAACATTAAGGAAAGGGTGATTTTGGTGGGAGGGAAACCAGAAAGCAATAAGTGGCTGCAATGGTAAATCACCAAGCTCCACCTAAGAAGATTGGAGGTTAATAACTAAATAAAACTACTTTTTACTTCCTCATCAAGATGTCCAAACTACGTTTAGGCATACAGAAAGATACAATCATCAGTATCTGACCCTGAATTTATGTGCCACAGTCTTTTAACCCTGGGTATTCACTTCTGGATATTAAATATTATCAATTATTTTGAGTCTATAGTTTCATCACAAAATTTCTTCCTTCCTTTTTTGTCCCTCCAGACCTTCCCACATACCTCCCTCACACACCTTCATATCAAAGGCTTCTTTCTCCATTGTTACTTCTTGTGTGATATATACATGTATTTTGAAATATAAACTGCTTATTTTTTACAATGCTATCTATATGTATGTTTTCAAGGATGAACAACATTTCTTTATATAAGGAAACTAAATGTTCTAAGTGACTGTAGTTAATTTATAGTTAAATATAGGAATAAAAGTAACCAATAATAATCAATTTTTAAAAAACTAAGGAGACCCCTTGTAGCGGTTTTTAATGGCTGCCAAGCTAATGGATTCGTCGCCTTCCTCCTCCTCATCGTATTGGTCAAGCTCCAAGTAGCTGGTGCTCAGGCCCCGCAGGTGCTGCTTCTCTCTCATCCGGCGCTGCTGCGAATCCCTCCTGATGGAGGCCCTCAGACGTTCTTCTTTCTTAATCATCTCTGTGCGCTGGCGCTTAGGGTCACGACCAGCCATTCATGACAGTGATGATGGCTCGGAAGAAGACAAGGCTCAAAGATTACTCAAGGCAAAGAAACTCAACAGTGATGAGGAAGGTGAATCTTCTGGAAAGAGGAAAGCAGAAGATGCTGATAAAGCAAATAAAAAGCATAAGAAGTATGTGATTAGTGATGAAGAAGATGATGACTGAAGTACAAACTGTGAATGCATTTTATGTATTTATTGTACAGCTTGTCTATAAATATGATGTAAACATGAATTATTTTGATTGAGATTGATTTGTGTTTGTGAAAATTTAATTGTAATAAAAAAATTAAAAGCAAAAAAACCTAAGGAAACACCAAAATCAACAAAACAATGGGAATTTATAAACATCTTTCAGTAAAACCTCAGTAGTATGAGACCCAATCCTACAACAAAGTAGCAATGATTGTTAGACAAAACATTTAGGACAAAACAATTAGAATTTTTACTGCATTCAAAAAATTCTAATACATCAATGACAATGAGTTTATTTGCTGTTTTTATTATTTCTTTTATTTTTTCAATTATGATGTTATTTCAATCATAATACAATTTCATTATTAGCCCCCTCATTCCTCCTTTGAAACACTCCCATACACTCCTCCTTGTTCTTTCACAAAATTATGGTGTCTTTTTCATTGTTGTCACACACACAAACAAAGAAACAAACAAAAACAGTTTTTGATCATAGCAATAGAAACAATAACAAAGAAAAAATATCAGTCTGGAAAGTGCTTGCTTAAAAACTACCCATGTTCAAGAATAACTACCAGCACTCACAATTCCTCAGAGGCAGAACTAAGTCCAGAAATTTATACACTGAAACCCCACGATATGTCCTCCAGCATATCAAGCCACTTAAAATCTCTAGCCCCTAGTACTACAGCACAGAATCTCCACTTCCCCCCTCAAAAGACTAGCACATCAGTGTTCTGACTGAGAGAAAAATCCTGCTTCTGGAAATGCCTGTCTTCTCTCTATTAATTCCATGTCAACTGCATCATTTCTGATCTAATTCTAATTCCTCTGCATGCACTGAGGAAAGCAGAGAATCATAGGTTCATATTTTAACTCTTCATTCAACTAAACATTCAAATGTAAAAAAATAAATTGGTAGACTTCTACATGTATAAAACCTAGCAAGATTAAATCGAGATTAAGTGAATTATTTAAACAGACACATAACAACCAAGATAGAAACAATAATTTAAATCTTTCAATTAAAAGAAAAAAATAAAAGCAAGCAAGCATAGGTTTAGATTCAGCATGAATTCTACAAAAGTCTCAAAGAACTCACTGCAATACTCCTTAAAGTATTCCACAGAAGGGAAAAGGAAGAAACACTTCTGTATTTTGTTAAGGTACTAGTATTATCTTGATAACAAAAAATCAACTCCTGAAAATTAATAACTCAACCTAATACTGTGATAACTAATTCATAACTCATGTTATTAAGAACTTCTATATAGGTACACAGTTATCTGAACAAGAGACATACTGAATTACCTAACATATTACAACTGGAAGCCATGATTACAGAATATGTCAATATCTATGTCAAATATTACTTATTCCCATAATACTAAATTACACAGTACAATAAACATTCAGGGTTCATCTTGTATTTACCTATCATTGACCGAATGAAGAGATTAATTGACTTGCTCAACAATCTTCTTAATGATACCCTATTTGAAGGTGATCTCCAAGGTTGTAAGTCCTAAGTTTATATCTTGTTTGTTTAAAACCCTCACATTACATGTATCACCAATACATTGAGATATGGCCCAGTCTCATGAGCACTGTCTGTGTTCTAAAATTTCATAATGGAAGCAGTTTTGGTTTCACCTTCATCGTACTTTATTAATACTAAATACTAAATTAAAATTTGAGAGCAAATTTCTTTTCAGTTACTGTTGACTCTAGGACAGGGTATTCATTATCCACAAAGGGATATTCTTATGGTCTTGTGTCATAAATATAGAATGTAATTTTGGTGAAATGGCTGCTTTGGATATGATCCCCTTGTCTATATCTTATGGTGTTGGACATATTCCATGAATTATAAAATATTTTTGTTATTGAACTTGCTATATTTTTGCATTGATTACACTTACAACTTACAGAATTTTATCTCACATTAGGAAAACTTTTTTGAAATATATTCACATTTAATGTCTTCAAATCAGTGCTTTCAGTCCCAAAATCATGTAAGATAATTATATTCGTATATGCATACATTGTGATTGTTCCCTTTTCCATTTTAACTTATACATTTATTATAAGATGAAAATGTTTTATTGGCTTGACCACAGTAAGTTACTTAGCAATAATGTAAGATCCTGGTGCTTCTCTTGCTTATGGGGGAGGCTTACCGACCACCCTTGTTTTTGTCGTGTTTAGATCCCATTTTTTATTTCCTCAACGGCATTTTATGGACGGTATAGGCTACTACATACACTACATTCCATATAGAATAGCTGGGTTCAGAATTGGTCATTACAGCCACTTCTTCTAGATTAATCTTCATAGAAATATGTGCCAGGTATGGCTTACAATTTCTACACAGCAAAGCAGGATGCGAGCAATCAAAATTGTTAATCCAGGATTTATGGAAGTAAGAATCTCCTGGGTACTGGGTAAGTCTAGGTGCCTTGAGGAAATGCTTTAAGCAAGGGATGGTTCTTGTCTGTGAATATGAGAAGCTTCTTCTGAAAAAGTTCATCAAATCATTCTAATTTGATACAGACTCTAAATATAATGTGCTGCTTTGCCATGTTCCACAACTTCCTTCTAGTTGAAAATATGTTATTTGCCATGGGGAAAAGCATCAATTATTTATACAACTATAGAGGACGTGCACATTTGCCTATGTATTCTGGTTCAAGTTCAACAAATTAACACCAAATATTACCCAAGTTTTAAATAGCTGGGAGTTTTTCTGAAAAGAAAAAAAAAATCACAAACTGATTGATCTTTCTTCTTTCTTTCCTTCCTTCCTCCTCCACCTCCTCCTTTTTCTCTTTGCCCATGTGTGTATGCCCTCAGGTCAGCAGAGGTGGCAGGATTCTTACATATTGTGTCCCCAGCACCCTAACCACTAAGCACAGAGCAATTTTCCTACTCAGCCCCTAACTCCCTAAGCGTTATTTACAGTGTCCTGCCTGCTCGCGCACCTGCAGGCCAGCAGAGGGCGCCAGAACACCCTTTACAAGGTCGTGTACAACCACAGCCCTGGGAGGGGTAAACCCATTTCCCCAGGATGCACACAGGTTGAGTGGGAGAGGCTTGTGCCTCTCTCTTCCCGCCATCCCCCTGCCTGTGGTCGGTCCAACGCACGAGTCGCACGAGTCGCTCGAGGACTCCAGGCAGGCGGGCGGTGGACAGGGAACCCCGCAGCCTCCTGCTTGTGGAGTTCTGGCGAAGAGCTTGAATAGGAAGGATGCTGTCCTGGGAAAACCTGCAAAGGTACTGGAGCATCTGTTGCGGAAGTCCCGCCCTTCCAGCTTTGATTCCGAATATGCCCTGCAGCGAGCAGAGACTTCAGGGCTTGGAGGCTGAGGCCCCCTCCCCCACCTCCCTTTCCACTTCCCGCCATCTCCCTGGCCTCGGACACGGGTTCGTAAATACAAAGCTTCTAGTCACAGACCGACCATTATCATTGGTTTCCCACTTGGGAGCGCTCGCTGGTCAGTGAGGTACCAACAGTCCCAAGATGCATCGTGGCAGAGGCCCACCTGCCTGAGAACTACAAACATGGCTTCGGAGCAAGGTCTTCTGGGGTTGTATCTGAGAACTACAAAAATGGCTTATGGCCGACGCGATGCCTACCAGGATTGCTTGCAGTCAAGCATCAGCCTCTCTCCCCTTCTCCCGCATACACCGTTGCCAGGGTACCGCCTACAAATCCCAGAATACACGGCGTGCTGTACCCACCATCACAAGTTGGCGTTCCTGGGCTTAACTCTCGGGTGGTTAGGCGAGTAGCCTGGCAGTAGACCCATTGAGCCTCTTCAACGTGCTGCTGGCCGCTGTGACATAACGTCGTCCTCAGAGTCCACACAGCCTTTCCCCTGGTCCGGGTGTATGTAAATCTCCCTGGCAGGGCATACTGACCCTGACATCACTATTGGTCAGAAGCTTTGTGATGTCACCGCCCCGTCCCCTGTCCCAGAAATTAACACTCTTAGCTGCTTTTTTGCTTCTTCTGCTCCTGCTACTACAGTAAAAAAGGCCCAGTTCCTGGTAGCTGGAGAAGGAGTCCTTGGGTCTCCTTTAATTACGTCATTGGGAGTCAGACACAGATAATAATTCTCCTTCAAATATTAAAAAAAAAAATAGATGAGGCAGCACATGCCTGTCGTCCCAGCATTCCTACAGGCAGTGGGAGGAGCATCTCTGAGTTTTAGTCACCCCCAAAATTTCACTATCTGATGAAATGTACCATTTTATTTGACAGTGATTAATACTATATTTTTAAAATTACGTAACAAACAGTGGTTAAAGAAGTGTCTACTCTTCCAGATGGACCCAGGTGCAATCCCCAACACCTACCACTATCTGTGAATCCAGATCCAGGGTATATCACACCCTCACACACACAGGAAGGCTAAGAGATATTTTTCTAAAAATATAAAATAAAAGTTCTTAGTCATGAGAATAAAAACTCTGCTCTGAAAAGGACTGTGAGAAAGGCAGCAATGACTGATTTAACATCTATGCACCCATGGACACACATACTGATAATAATAATCAGAGGTCTCCTCATCCACCGACTCAGAAACCTTATAAAAAGATTAGGATATATGAATCCCTCCCTTAAACAAATCCTTAAATGTCTAAATTCCTGCCAGATGTGCTTGCACAAGCCTTTAATCCAGGCACAGGAGAGTCAGACACAGGCCAATCTCTGTGAGTTCAATGTCTGTCTGGCTGACAAAGAGAGTCCAGGATAGACAGGCCTACACAATGAAACTCGGTCTTAAAAAACAAAACAAAAATAAGATTAAAACAAAAAATCTGAGCCAGGCATGGTGGCACATGTCCCTAATTCCATCTCTCCAGGAGACACAAGCATGCTGCTGTGTGAGTTCAATGTCACCCTGTCCACAAAACAAGTCCAGAACATGCACGGCTACAGAGAGAAATCTTGTCTAAAAAAAACTGGTTCCTTCACACCTGCATGACTAGCTATGTCTGAAATCACATAGTGTGCCTTAGCTATAAGAAAGTCTTGCCAGGCATAGTGGCACACATTCTTAGTCCCAGCACTTTGGAGGCAGATGAAGGTGGGTTCAAAGTCAGCTTGGTTTACAAAGAGAGTCCTGGACTTGCAATGATGCACTGAGACACCATGCCTCAAAATTAAAACACATTAAATTAAATTAAATGTTAAATTAAAAGAAAAAATCAAAGCCTGGACTGTTGGCAAGTGCCTCTAATATCAGCACTATGACTGGCAGAGGGAGATGGATCTGTGTTAGTTCAAGGCCTACCTGGTCTAGAAAGCATGACAGGTCAGTCAAGGCCATACAGAGAATCTCTTTCTCAAAAAAAAAAAAAAAATCCTGGGATGTAAACAAAAACATTCTAATGATGAAAGATAGTTTCATTTTTTTCACTTTTTAAAAATTTATTAATGATTTTATAAATTACAGTTTATTCACATTGTATCCACTCTGTAGCTCCATCCTTCTTCCTCTCTTTTACCATCCTTCCAAACTTCCTCCCATTCCCACCCACAAGTCCACTGATAGGGAGGTCATCCTCCACTTTCATTTGACCCTAGCCTATCAGGTCTCAACAGGACTGGCTGCATTGCCTTACTCTGTGGCCTGGTAAGGCTGCACCCCCCTGAGGGGGAGGTGATCAAAGAGCCAGCCACTGAGTTCATGTCAGAGACAGTTCCTGTTCACATTACTAGGGATCTCAGTTGGAGACTGAGCTGCCATGGACTACATCTGGGCAGGGGTTGTAGGGGTTATAGGTTATTTCCATGCATGTTTCTCAGTTAGAGTATCAGTCTCAGAAAAGACCCCTGTGCCCAGTACTTTTTCATCTGTTGCTCTCCTTGTGGAGCTTCTGTCCCCTCAAAAGTCTTTCTTAGTTATCAGAGGAAAATGCAAATCAAAATGATCCCGAGATTTCACATTACACACATCAGAATGGATAAGATTAAAAACTCAAATGACAACACATGCTGGAGAGGACGTGCAGAAAGGGGACCACTCCTCCACTGCTGGTGGGAATGTAAACTTGTACAACCACTTTGGAAATCAATCTGGCACTTTCTCAGAAAATTACGAATAGTGCTACCTCAAGATCCAGCACATGTCCAAAATATGCTCAAGTATACAACAAGGACATTTGCTCAACCATGTTTGTAGCTGCTTTATTTGTAATAGCCAGAAGCTGGAAACAACCTTGTTGTCCCTCCATTGAGGAATGGATACAGGAATTGTGGTACATTTACACAATGGAATACTACTCAGCATTTAAAAATAAGGAAATCATGAAATTGGCAGGCAAATGGTGGGATCTAGAAAAGATCATCCTGAATGAGATATCCCAGGAGCATAAAGGTACACAAGGTATATACTCACTCATAAGTGGGTATTAGACATATAATACAGGATAAACAAACTAAAATCTGTACACCCTAAGAATCTAATCACGAAAAGAAACATTTTTGATCTGTTTTTCATCATAGCTTTGGAGGAAGTAAATTATTTACCATGTTCACTTATAATGTAATGGAGGAGGTCACCAATTGTGGTTTGTGTTCTATATTTTGAAACATTGGTGTAGGAATTGAAGTTTGCTGTATGCATATAAAATCCAATCACAGAAGCTTATTAGGTCATTCTGATGTTCTTTCTGTGGCTGCTGTTGATCTAATGCATTTCCACTTGGTGATAGGTATTTTTCTGCTGCAAAGTATAGAATGGGATTTCCATCATCTATGTGATCCATTGCTTATTTATATCAGGTGGTGTGTGATCATCCTTTCATTCCTTGATTCAAGAATGGATCATTAAAGTAATATATATCTTAGCTTGGCTCAGAGGTGCATCCCTGTCATCCTAGACCTGGGAGTCCAGGGCAAGTTAATCTTTCTGAGATTGTGGTCAGCTTGGTCCATAGAGTGAGTTCTCTTTTGTGTTTGTTTGTTTATTTGTTTGTTCATTTGTTTGTTTGTTTGTTTAGACAGAATTTCCTTGTGTAGCCTTGGCTGTCCTAGACTTACTTTGTAGACCTGGCTTGCCTCAAATTCAGGCCTCTTCCTCTGTGATTGCTGAGATTACAGGTGTGTGCCACCATGCCAAGCTCCAAAGATCAAGTTCTAAAAATGGCATGGCTATGTAGAAATATCATAGATTTAAATGATCACCAAAAATATACTCTGTCTCAAATTATAGGGTTTTTTCCCCTCAGGGATAGTGTCCACAGAGCTGGGTCTTGGTACTGTTCCTGGTCCTGATCTTCAGAGCTTAGCTCTCGGCCCAACTGTGGCCCCAAAAGTCCGCTCCTAAGCACTGGCCCTATGGGCTTTCTCTGTTGGGTTCAATCTTTCCCAATAGAGCCCCTGGGCACCAACTACACACCTGGAAGCATCTTCTATAGATGGATGCACATGCCCAACTCACAGGAAACTCTTGGTCAAAACAGGCTCCATACCCCTTGGCTCAGTCAGGACCACAGCCCAGGAATGGCTCCACCCACTGTGGGTGGATGGGGAAGCCCCATCTCTGAATACATCAGTTAAGATGAGTAAGCAACATTTTTTTTAATAATAATATGAAACCAGCAACAATAACGCAACAGTGAAAAACAGCAATTTAAAAATATGCAAAATAAAGGGAATCTTTTCTCTAAGGGTAGCAGGCGCTGGGTGCAGCTCAGCCTGTGATTGTACCAACTATATGTCTACCTCAGGCAGCGAGGACAGGGAATCGGGTGCCCCCAAGTGCACCACAGTGGAGAGAAACAGTAGCTCATCCACCAAGTCCACAGGGCCTGTGCGTCCTCTGATGCTAAAGCCAGAGGGTCCACTGGTCCAGCTTCTGGAAAGACTGGGGATCCCGCAGCCATGGAATCCAAGAGCTCAGCATCCTCTTGGGGCTTAGCATCTGCCCCCGAAGCCAGGCTCCGTTTCTCCTGTGCCACCAAAGATCTTGTATGGGCAGATCTGCAGTTGAGGTCCCAAATAGCCCAGGATCTGAGCAAAGAAAGGGGTGAGCCATCATCTGGGATAAGGGGGCAGCATGAAGGCACGCAGAATAGGGTGAACTAACCCAAGATGGCCTCTCCATGCCAGGGAAGGCACAGTCCCCTCTCCTACCCGCAGGACAGTCGAGTTGACAGGCATCCTCCTCTGCTTCATTGGCCAGAGCTTCAGGACACTTCCCCTGTGGGACAAGGGGCTGGAATCAGCTGCTGCCTCACCAGGCGCCCCCCCCCCCCGCGGGTCCTCGTCCTCCTCCTAATCCTCCTCCTTCTTCTTGGGCTCCAGTTTATCCCAGGCTTATCCATTGCCCGGAGGATCTCCCCAGATTGGCAGTCCAACTCTGCAGTGGGCACATGGATCCTGGCATAGTCCAGCAGCCACCTCACGATGGCCAGGTCTGGGGGCCCCAGAGAAATCCTGGGGGAATTTCTGCAGCCACTGGGACAAGAACGAGAAGGTGCTCTCACTGTGGGTGAGAGCAGGGCAGAGGGACACGGTGTCGGAGCCTGGCCTCGCTTCGGGACTGCGGGGGGGGCATTGGTATCCCCCATGGCCCTTCCATTTCTGTCCCTCCCTCTGCTGCTCAAATCCCAGGAGCCCAGTGGGAAACCTCTGTCCTCTGCCAGCAGGTGAGGTAGCGGGGAAAGTCCCTAGGGAGAGAACCCCAAAGGTGAGGCTCCTGGCCAAAATTGGCCCTCCACCCTGGCCCCAAACGCCCCTTCCCGCTCGTCTCCCCCTCCACACCAAGCCCACTCATGTCTTTGTCTGCTGGTCCACCTGAAGGATCTACACTTGTGACAGTCCATGGGGGTGTTAACCCTAAGGCCCGTGTCACCAGCCCACTCAGACATCTAGAAAGAACTAGTAGAATCTTCCCAGGGAGGAGTGCTACTGGCTCCATCCATCCCAAACACAGCAAATGGGGTCCAGAATCCTTTACACAAACGGGGAAAGGACGCTCATGGCGTGAGAAAGGGTGGTGTGTGACATTCCCTGGGGAAGGTGAATGGCACTTGTTAGAGCCCCACCCCTGCCCCATGTTTGGCCATGTCATTTTAAGGGGTCAGGCCCGGGACCCAGGCTGCTGGGAATCAGACGTCCGGTTCTGTGAGGGAACGGGGCATGGGCCCTGGGAAACAGCAGGAGGAGATCTAAGAGCTGGCTAGATCCCTGGTGGAACCACTCTCCTGCCTTTTCAGCATCAGGTCCAGAACCACCCAGATGGTGGCAAACTTTGGATAAAGGGGCAGAAAGAAGCAAAGAGACACCCTGTCGTCCCTCTGCACAGAGGTGGGCAAATAGGGGATCATCTGCTCCACATAGTCCAGGCCATCATTACTGAGCATGGGGATGCCATGCGGGAAGGCTCACTCCCTTTCGCTATGAGGAAGGACCAGGGCAGGAGGGAGGCTTTAAGTGTGCAAACCAAGACCCCTTTCCCTACACCTAAGCGGGAAGCAGACATGAAAAACGTTCCTCAGTGTCCCAACAGGAACACTCTCACAGGCTGCGACCGAGGTGGATGGGGGGTGGGGTGGACCAGAAAGCTTCCCTGCTGCAGGACAGCCCTGGTTACCTTGGTCTCCCAGTGGGGAACAGGCCAGAAACGTGTCAGTGAGCGCGCATGTCTCCAGCAGCGGCCCAGGTGACCACCGCTGGCTTCCAAGAGACCTGAGCCCCTGGGGGTCTGGAAGCAGAAGAACAGCCTCATCTCTCCAGCTCCTCCTGACAGGCTTGTCTGTCCAGGCAGCTGTTGCTGCTGCTAACCTCTGGTTACCTGGCAACTAGGGTTCCGAGTTCCATCCGGAACAATGCTGAGGAAGCACGGTTACTTCCTGGAATCACCTGCCCAAGCATCCCTCTCATGGGCTCTCCCTGCGGGCCACCAGCCCTGCAGGCTCCGCTGATGAAACCATCAACAATTCCAGAGAGAAATGATGGAGAAGTTGCCTCCCATCACCACTAGAGTGCTCAGAGACACCGGAGACGGTGCAAGGATGAAAAGCACTGCAGCAGAAGGGATGGCTAACAGGACTGCTCAGAGGTTAAGAGCACGAGATGCTCTTCCAGAGGTCCAGAGTTCTATTCCCACCACCAGTGGCAACTCAGAACCAGCACCTTCTGCTGGTGAGCAGATTAATTAGGAGACAGTAAAACAGGAGAATGTTGGTCCTGGTTCTGGTCCTGGTCTCTCCCATACTGGAGAGAAACCTTATGAATGCAACCAATGTGGTAAATCATTTTTTTAATACTCCTAATGCATGAAAGATCACACACTGGGAAGAATCCATATGAATGTAATCAGTGTGATAAAAACTTTGTATGTACCTCCCCCTGGGGGGGAACAGCCTTACCAGGCCATAGTAGAGGACAATGCAGCCACTTCTGATGTGAACTGATGGACTAAGATCAGAAAGGAGAGGAGAACGTCCCCTATCAGTGGATTTGGGGAGTGGCATGAATGCAGAAAGGAGAGGGAGGGTGGAATCGGGAGGGGAGGAGAGAGGGGCTTATGGGGGGATGCAGGATGAATAAAGTGTAATTGATGAAAAATTTTAAAAAAAGAAAAAACTTTGTATGTAACTGTCATCTCCTAATACATAAAAAGAACACACACTGGAGAGAAACTTTATGAATGCAACCAGTGGGGTAAAATATTTTCATGTAACAGTCATCTCCTAATGCATAAAAGAACCCATACTGGAAAGAAACCATATAAATGTAACCAATGTGGTAAAGCCTTTGAATATCATAGTAGTCTCCAAAAACATAAAAGAACACACACTGGAGAGAAACCTCATGAATGTACCCATTTCAGAGTAGTCTCTGAAAACATAAAATAACACACAATGGAGAAAAACCTTATGAATGTAAAGAGTGTGGTTTCACCTTTGTACAACACAGTCATCTCCTAATACATAAAAAATTCATACTGGAGAAAAACTATGAATATAACTAATACCATAAAGGCTTTCCATGTATCAGTTATCTCCCAAGACAAGAAAATATATTGGAGTAAAACCCTATGAATGTAACCAATGTGGCAAAGCCTTTGCAAGGCATAACAATCCACAAATACATAAAAAATCACACACTGAAGAGAAATGCTGTGAACATAAAATCTCCTAAGACATGAAGAACACGTAATGGAGAGGAATCTTATGAATATAATCAAACTTTTTCTCATGAGAATCATCTTCAAAGTCATGGAAGAATTCTTACTACACTGAAAGACTATAAGTATACTTAACATCATCATGAAATAATTCATACTGGAGAGAAACCTTATAGACATGTTAAAATGTGAGGCCTTTCACATACCTATAGTCTTCATGGTCATAAAGTTTCATACTGGAGAAGAATTCTGTGAATATAATCAATGTGGTAAGGCCTCTGTATTCTTCAGCCCACTCACTACAACTCAAACACTAGTTCAATGCAAATGACAAAAATTTATTGTCATCCAGGCACTACTGGTTGATTAGGGCCACATAACAATCTTTGGAGCCCAACTGTGACACCTACACACCCACTGAGACAGAAAATTACAGAGGTTCTGAGTTTGAAATATCAAAACTGTCTGTGCTGTCTTACAAAAAGTTTTTTTCTATCAATCAACATTTAGGGATATGTGATGTCTTTATGTCATTGATGATGTCAACTGATGCAATATGTAGGTTTTACAGTAGAACGGATCATATCCATTTGTTCTTTTGTGGTTAGGAAGACATATTTTGTCTTAGGGAAGAGAAATTTTAGTTTGGGCCAGTCATTATGTTTAGGGGAACAGAAGCCATGGTATGGAACCATCACGTTTTGTGGAACAAACGATGAATAACAAAAGCTGGTCAGCTATTGGGAAGTCTGTGGCTTTCTTATGGACTATGAACTTAAAGAGAGTTTCAGAGTGTGTAAGCAACCCAATAAAGCATTTGCATATCACAGTAGACTTTGAGAACCTGAAAGAATTCATTCTGAAGGATATCTGTTAGAATAAAAGATTTGTTAAGATCTTTGACCAACCAACTTGCATTCATTTATACAAGATTAATTGGGTGGGAAGATTTTAACAAGTGTCAACAGTGTATTCATACATGATAACATCCATCCTTGTTTTGTTTTCAGTTGTAAACTCATATGGACAAAAGATCTATGAATTTATACATTGAGGTAACCCTTTTAGTTTTTACAATTCTCTTCAATTACATTAAAAGACTCATCCAGTTGTAAAATTTACGGTGTGTATTAGTGCCTTTTCTGTGACAAAACACAATAACTAAGGCAACTTCCAAAAGTGTTTACTTTGCGTTCCGGTTTCAGAGGGATATGGGATCACTATGAAATGGACATCAAAAGTGTCACACATGGCAGATAAAGTAGGAAGCTTGGAGCTCACATCATCAACCCACAGCATGAAGCAGAGTGTGGGAACTATAGATGATATGCAGTTGAAAACTATCAAGCCCATCCCAAGTAACATACTTCCACCAGCAGGGCTGCATTTCTTAAACATTCCCAAATGACACCACCAACTGAGAAGGATTCATTTCTCTGACTTCAAGCCTACATGTTTGATGTCTGTTACATGAAGGAATTCATGATGAAGAAAAACTCTGTAGACAAGCCTGTAGGTACCTCGAAACCTGAGCTAAAGGAATACATGAAAAATATTCATGAGTAAACATATTAGTTTAGGAATTTGTTTTAATTTCCATTATGTGATAACAATATGTCTTTGTGTGTTTATGTGCCTATGCATTCTTGTCTACAGGAAGAACAGACCATTTGATTTTCTTTAACCAGGGATTACAGGAAGTTTTCAAAACCCCAATCTAGATCCTGGAAATGAACTTGTCTTAACTGCACAGCCGTATCTCTAGTACTGTAAATATCTTGAATCCTTTATATATCATCTTGATGTCAAGAAGTAGAAAAGAATTCATAGAAGAGAATCTTTTACCCTATTTATGTAAAAAAATTGATAACTTTGGGCATAATAGATATATTCATTTTCATGAAAAGAAACCTTTTCTAAATCTGTTTTTATCATAGCCTTGAAGGAAATAGATTATTTACCATGTTCACATGGTAATGTGAGGATATCACCAATTGTGATTATGGTCTGTATTTTGAAACATTGGAGTAGGTTTTGATGTTTGTTGTATGTGTAGCAAATCCATTCATAAACATTTATTAGGTAATTCTGATCTTCTTTCTATAGCTGTTGTTCATCTTCCTATGCATTTCCATTTGGTGATAGGTATTTTTTTTTTTTGCTGCAATGGATAGAATGGCGTTCTGATCACCTATGTAGTCCATTCCTTATTAATATCTAACAGTGTGTGATCAGGCTCTTCAAGGAAGGGTCTCTGAGAAAGCGTGGTGCTTTTGATTTTCATGTTTTCACAAATTCATTTGAAACATTCATTTGCTTTCAAGTTTTGTTTGGATGTCACTAATTAGTCAAGGCTACATTTGAAATCTTGATTCTCATGTGCCACCCTCAAGATGTTTCCCCAATGTGTTTTGTTTTGTCAACGTATTTTTACCAACATTAATGTTAAAATGCTTAATTGTATGTCTGTATGTATGCATGTATTGTTTGAAGTTCCATGCCTCCTCATGTTCCATTTTTACTATAAGGCACATGATCTTGAAGTACTGCCTTCTAAGAGAATTATCGAGAGGTGCTAGGTATTGTAACAACAATGAGATTTATTTTAAAAAAAGCATGTTTTGTGTGTTTAATGTGACTCTGGGTTCTTACGCCATGATAGATATGTGAAGAGTGTATGACAGCTTTGTGGGGTTTATTTTTACCACTCTTATATGCTGGTCAAGATCACGTTGCCAGTTTTGCAAAACCACAAACATTCTCCACTGAGCTCATTGATACTCAAATAAATTTAGTTGAAACAGTACATCAGTAAAATACTGCCCTATATTCTGAGTATAAACATATTGTCATCTAAGGATGGGAGAAAAATGAAATGATTTGAATAATAAATGCTGTTTGCAAATGAAAATGATTTACTGCTTTTGTGTTTTGGAATGTGTTAGTTCATTCTTAGAAGTAAAGAGTTGTTCATAACCCTTTCTCAGAACTACAAGTGAATGTCAGAAAATTGTCTCAGTGGGTAAAGTTGGTTGTGGTTATGCATGATGATTTGAGCTCAATCTCTGGGTAGCCCATATTACTCCTAGAGATTTTTCTAACATTTCTATACTTGGGCTGTTATGTATGCAAACTCACATACCAGCACAAACATAAATAAATTTTAAACCCAAATAAGGGGCAGTGTGGTCGCTGGCCAAAAGATTCTTTGGGTTTTCTGTTTAGAATTCACATATGGGATGTCTATAATAAACAGCAATAAGTTGTTCTCTCACTAGCACATACACACAAACACACTCAAATCAAACATTTTTAAATGGATGAAATTAACAAAGCAAAGGGAAGAATTCACTTACTGAAAACAACAGAAATGATTTGGGAATATAAATAACTAGAATTTGAAGAATTATTATTGTTTATTAAAAGAATAATGGTTCCTTTGTACATCTCATTTTATCCTTTCTTTCCTTGATTCAAGGATAAGTCATTTTAAAAACATATCTCATCTGAGGCTCAGAGGTGCATCCTTATCATCCTAGACTTGGGAATCAATGGCAGGCCCCTCTCTGAGGTTAAGGCCAGCTTGGTCCACAGAGTGAATTATTTTGCTTGAATGCTTCTTTGCTTCATTTGGAGGGAGAATATGCTTGTGTATCCTTGGCTGTCCTAGGCTCACTTTGTAGACCAGGCTGCTCTTAAATTCACAGAGATCTGCCTGCCTCTTGCTCCCTGAGTGCTGGGTTTGTGCCACCATGCCCAGCTCCACAGATTGAGTTCTAAAAGAGCCATGGGTATGTGGAAAGGTCCTTTCTCCAAATGATTCCAAAAAGGTAGACTATATCTCAAATTATGGATTTTTTCCAGTACATATTGACTGGTATTCACAAAGCCTTTTGTTACATTTACTTACATCAAGAGAACTGTGGTAACAATGAAAATAAGAAGCAATGTGGAAAGTCCATTCATACAGCTGTAGAAATACACTGAGTTCTTCTCCAGGCATTTATGAGGGACATCATCACCTTCAAGTGTTAGGAGATGGAAGGGGTAATGCAGCATCTTCATCATCTGCATTATAAAGACACCTTTGGGAACTATATGGTGAGTGGTACTGCTCCTTTGTAAACCCAGTTTATTTCCGAGCACTCACATCAAATGATTCAGAATTACCTGTGTTTCTAAGTTGAAGATATAGGAAGTAGTCTTCTGGCCTCCTAGAGAACAAGACCATGAAAATGATGAAAAAGATACATGCACATGTGATTCCCTAATGAAAAACATTTTCTTCACATATGTTATTTTTTTTCTTTAAAAATTAAAAGTGATTTAATTTAGGTGCATAAGTTATGCCAGTGTGGATATCATGTACATGCTTGGTATCAGTGGAGGCCAGAGAGAATATCTGTTCCTCCAAGAGTGTATTTACAGACAGTTGTGAAATAACTCCTGTATAGGCCATGTGGTTGTGCAGCCAGTGTTCATAGTTGCTGAGGTATTTATTCAGCCCTAGGAACATATCACTAATAACAGTAATGTCTATCTTTAGTGCTGTGGTGTTTCTTGTATGTAACAGAAATGTGGATCCTTTTTTGGTATCCACTCTGTTAACCTGTACCTTTTTATTCAGGACTTGATGCCATTGATGGTGAGAGATATTAATGAGGTGAAAGTCTCATTTAAAAAATGCTATCTGTAAAACCTGATGAGAACCTCATTTCCATCTCCCACAGTGAGACCAGATGCCTGGCTTAGAGCACAGGATTTGTGCTTGACCTAGCCCTACTCCCTTGATCTCTAAGTGTTTCTAGAGAAAAATTGTACCTCTGGTCTTAGGGACCCTCTATTCTTTGTTCAGAAGCTGAGACCCAGTTCCCAAACCACCACTGGATAAAAAAACAACACTCAGTGCTTTATGAGAACATGAAAATATTAAAAAAGAAATTAAGTAATTAACATTCATAAAAATTAGTTTATGTGGTGTTTTGTGCTACATAAACCTCCCAAATATTTTAGTCAGCTAAATTATGATTAGTTCTGTTTGTTTTTAGCCTTGGTTATCATAGAACTCACTCAGCAGACCAGACTAGGTACAAACTCACAGAGAATTCTCTGTCTGTGTCTCCAGAGTGCTGGGATTAAAGGCAAGAGCCAACCACCATCCAGATAATTTTGATTAATTTTAAGGTTCACTATATGACAGTTAATTGTATTAAACTGTTATTAATGTTTAAGTTATTTTATTTTTAATTATGTGTTTGTATAAATGGAGGAAGACAGCCAACATTATCCTATATACTTATAAGTTTATATGTACATATATGTATGATACACATAAATACAAACATACATATGTATGTATATATATAGCATATGTGTTCACACAGATTATATTTCTGTATGATTGCTCAGTTTCATTAATGAAGTAGTATTTTTAAAACATGCGTTTAAAGATTATGATACACATGCCTGTAATAAAAACATTTGAAAGAGTAGGAGAATAGGGAGCTCAGAATATCTTCGGCTTTGTGCAAAGTTACATGCTCATCTGCCTCTAGCAAAATAGAAAGCATTTATAACTTGATTTTTAAAGATTTATTTTTAGGTTTATTTTATTTTTAATTAAGTATATTTGTAGGGGACTGTGTGGAAGATTGTGCACAGTAAGTGCTGGTATCCCTGGAGGCCAGAAGATAATTTCAGACTGCCTGTGGGTTAACTTAAAGGAACTTTGTGACCTGACTGGTATACACAGTAGGAAGTGAACTTTGCTACCCTAGAGCAATGGCTCATTTATTTGTTAAGAGCCCTTGTTGCTCTTGAGGACCTGAGTTTGAATGTGAAAAGTTTAAGAGCTCTGCCAACAAAAGATCTCCACTTCAGTTGTTAATTACACCCGAATATCAGGCCGAATGTCTCTTCTCAGGTTGGAAGTACCCTGCTGTTTCAGGTTGCAGCCCTCCCAGTCTTGATAGCCATTCTGAGCTGTACATTAACGTGCAGGACTCCTGCTCCCCACCAGAGCCTAACTATATCTGTAGAGTGCATTTAGACAAAGATGCCAACCACTGCTTTTGATACATGGCTTTGGACACAGATCCTATCTCACTCTCCATTCCCTTCACCTAAAGGATAATTAGGTACTGTGTTCTTGTTTCTACGATAGCAGTGTGCTGTTTAATGCAAATCAAGCATCTTAGAAGTGACTAATTTTAAATAATTATGCAACCTATCCTTGGAGCACCCCAATTCCAAGGAGTATATAACTTTTATTTTCTGGAATTGAAATTGAACTTGCTTTCTTCAGGGGTTCCCTGAATGGCCAATCTCTGTCATACTTGCTCACCTTCCAAGCTTTACACCCAATCTTCTCTCCCTCCTGCCTTCCTGGTTTGTGGGAAACAGCCTCTAAGGCAGGAGGAGAATCACCTTATCTCTGTAATGCTTGTAAAGCCTTGGGATCAAAAGTTTCAAACATTATAGCATTTCATATTTCAGATGTTTCTGGATGTGAGATGCCCAATCAACCAGTGACTTGGGGGGTGGGACTCTGTGAAATGTGTTACACCTAATGTTTATTTCACAGTAATGTTGCAGGCATGCTTCAGGGTACAGAATCTTTTAGGCCAAGCACAGTGGTGGATGGAGAAGAAAGAAGAGCAGAAATTTGAGTACAGCCTCGGTAACTGCCTTCCCTCAAAGAAAGACAGAAGATATAAAGAAAAATAAATAGAATCTTCTTTGCTACCTTTCTCTTCCTTGTGGGTTCATTTGATAATCATTACTCAATAGAGACCATGCTGCTATCTCAAATTTGTATTTCCTGAGATATAGTTTTCAAACCTGGGACAAATGGGAGAGGTGCCTATTTAACATATTAAAACTGTTCTAGCTGCCAATTTTCTCCCAGAAATCCCTCAGTCCTTACAAAGTGTAATATGGTTCTCTTGGCTGATATCCCCCACTCTCTACCCTGAATTTTTCTGCCCAGGGTGTCTGGGCTAACCTCCCTTCTCCATATCAACTTTTAAATGGTTTAGCAAGGTCAGATAAGATGTTTTTAATGGCTCCGATGTAAATAATTTTAGAGGACCATGTGAAGTTAAGAAAGGTACACTCTTAATAGTAAAGCCAGGGACTCTTTAAGGTTGATTAGCAGAAACAAAAGCCCCAGGTACCACTTACTGACTGGACACTCTCCAGCTGGGCATGTAACTAGGACAGCAATTAATTTCCTAATATTTGATTTTGCCCTCAGCTTCTTGATATGATTTAATAAAAGTTATTAATGAGCAGGTACACACCCCTTCAAGATTTAAAGTAGTTAGCTGATTGGTTTTTGTATATATAAAAGTTTAGATTTGTGATATTTTTAAGACTTGTGTAAGATTTTTTTTATATTAATTGATTCTTGGTTACCCCAAATTTCAGCATGCCGGTAAAGAAAACCTGGCTGAGAAGTTGCATTCCTTGCTCATCTTGTTAATTGATCACAAGTTGGTTACTTACAAGTGTCTTGGGAAAAACTTGTTTTTCACCCGTAATATGTAAAACATTTATTATGTGAAGGTATTGGGGGCGATATGTGTTTTTTTGCATATATTCATTGTATGCATTCACTGAAAGAAAAATAGAGTGTAACCACATTGTGTGTTTAGTACTGTTGGGACCAGTAAGCAGGCACTTCTACGGCCAGCTCCAAGGGACCTAACCAGTTATCAGGCATTTGTGAAAACACCCAGACCACCTGCTGACCACCTGAAACTACCTGCGCATGTCCCTGTGTCACCCTATAAGAGAACTGGAGCCCTCCCCTTTCTCTCTCTCTTTTTCCTCTTCCACTCTCTGGCTCTGTCTCTCTGTCTCTGTCTCTCTCTCTCTCTCTCTCTCTCTCCTTCCTTCTCTCTGTAACCCCCTTCTCTTAATAAACCTCCCACGTGGAACCGATCTCGTGGTGTGATTTGTGGACCCGCGTGTAACCTTCACATTCGCACGTTTCCTAACAAGTACTACTTGAAAGATTGATAAGCTGTGGTAAAAGAGTAAAAGTGTGGATTGAACTGGAACTCTGAGTCTTGTTCCATCCATCAAGGTGTATGTATGTAGGGTGGTTTGGACCTCACTCTTTGGGGTTTGTTTCATCCACAAACATGTATGTATATGTATGTATGTAAGGTTTGGATAGAACTTGCTCTTTTGTGTTTGTTCCATCCATCATGATATATGTATATGAAGGTAAGGTGGATTGGCGCTTGCTCTTTGGAGTTTGCTCCATCCACTAATATGTATGTATGTAAGGTAGTTTGGCATTTACTTTTTGGAGTTTCTTTCATCCACCAAGTTGTATATATGTAGGATGGATTGAATCTCACTCTCTGGAGTTTGCTTCATCTACCCAGTATGTGAATGTGTTTGTATATATATATATATGTATGTATGCAGGCATGAATGTATTCATGTATGTGATTGTGTACAGTAAAAGAAGCCTATAAGAGAAGGTAAATAAAGAGAAGCTTAAATAAAGATAAGAAGCTTTTTAAAACCTACCTGCTGGAGTCTGTCATACTTCATCTTTAAGAATAAGTGTGTGTGTGTGTGTGTGTGTGTGTGTGTGTGTGTGTGAGCCTGAGGGCTACATCTGATCAGAGGTTTTAGGGCCTCTCCATGCATGATCATTGGTTGTGGTATCAATCACTGCAAGGGTCCCAAGGCCTAGTATTTCAGGGTCTGTTGGTCTCTTTTTGGATCTCCTTTTCCCTCCAGGTCTTTCTTTCTCCCCATTCTTTCATAAATTTCATAAATTCTGCCCAAAATTTGGCTATGAGTCTCAGCCTCTGCTTTGACACTTTGATCAGTGGATTCTTTCAGAGTTCATATGTGGTAGGCTCCTGTCCTAGTCCCTGTCTTTTCTTTTTTGTATTTTTTATTTTTTATATTTTATTAATTACAGTTTATTCACTTTGTATCCCCCATAAGCCCCTCCCTCCTCCCCTCCCAGCCCCGCCCTCCCTACCCCTTCTTCTCGATTGCCCCTCCCAAGTCCACTGATAGGGGAGGTCCTCCTCTCCTTCCTTCTGATCTTAGTCTATAAGATCCCATCAGGAATGGCTGCATTGTCATCTTCTGTGGCCTGGTAGGGCTGTTCTCCCCTCAGGGTGAGGTGATCAAAGAACAGGCCTATCAGATTATGTCAGAGGCAGTCCCTCTTCCCATTACTATGAAACCCACTTGGATACTATGCTGTCATGGACTACATCTGTGCAGGGGTTCTAGGTTATCTCCATGCATGTTCCTTGGTTGGAATATGAGTCCCTGGGGAGACCCCTGTGTTCAAATTTTCTGGTTCTGTTGCTCTCCTTGTGGGGTTTCTGTCCTCTCCAGATCTTACTATTTCCCACTTCTTACTTAAGATTCCATGCACTTTGCCCAACAGTTGGCTTTAAGTCTCTGTGTCTGCTTTGATAGTCTGTAGGGCAGAGCTTTCCATGTCCTTTCTTGCTTTTGATGTCTATTGCATTTGCCCTTTTGAATGAGACTTGAGCATCTTCCTTAGTTTTCCAGCTTTTGCAGGAGTATAGATCTCAGTATGTTTATCCTCTATGTCTAATAACCACTTATGAGTAAATATATACCAAGTGTGTCTTTGTGCTTCTTGGTTATCTCATTCAAGGTGATCTTTTCTAGTTCCCACAATTTGCCTGCCAGAAAACTCCTTCAGCTGATAAACGCCTTCAGCAATGTGGCTGGATACAAAATCTCCTCAAAAATATCAGCAGCTCTCTTAAATACAAAAGACAAAATGGCTGAGAAAGAAACAACACCCTTTAAAATAGCCACAAAAAACAAAGTACCTTGGTGTGACTCTTACCAAGCAAGTGAAAGACCTGTATGAAAAAAATATCCTATTGGATCTTAAAGCTCCTCAGTCTCCACTCTTTCATCCCTTTAACCTGCCTGCCTGGTAGGAATAAGGATATTCTCAAGACACATTTGTATCTCCTCCTTAGGTGAACATCTTGTGAAACTGTCGACTCCATGAAATTCTAATTTCCCCTTGAGTCTCTTTCTATGAAAAGGCTGATTCCTTTAGATGAGATCTTCATCCTTGAGGTCCTAACAATTTTAGATGGAAGGCAAGATACACAGCACTAAGTAATCTAACCAAGCCATATAATAAATTTTTCTCATCCTTAAATTTCTCTTTCATTCTCAGCTCCTTTATCTCCCACAAGGTATTAAGACATCGAGTTACTGTTTATTTAGCAAAGAAGATCTCAGAAATTCAGAGCCATGGCACTAGCAATTGTTTGCTGAGATATTTACCACTTTGTCTTTTCTAATGTTTCTTTTTCAAGGCAGTTTAGGTCACTTCAGGGTCAGATTACTGTCAGTCATTAATGAATGGAATTCTCCTACAAGTGGAAAAATTAGCCTCAGGCAGGAATGAGCTCCCTCATTACATATCCAATGGAAAGTCTTCAGCCCTGAAACCATATACACAGAACCAACAGAAAGGAATTCAGGTTTAATTCATAAATTTGCACATAATTGCTCACATACTTAGAAAGAAAAATTGGAATGGAAGAATTTGGGAAGGGATAAAGAAAGGACATGGAAAGGGGAAAGTGATGTAATATATTTTTGTTTATTATTATTATTATTATTATTTTAATATTATTTACAGTTTGTTAACTTTGTATCCCTTCTATATCCTGCTCCCTCTTTCCCTCCCAATCCCATCCTCCCTCCCTCATCTCCTCCCTGCCCCTTTCCAAGTCCACTGATAGGGGAGGTCCTCCTCCCCTTTCATATGATACTAGTTTTTTAGTTATCTTCAGGACTGGCTGCAACGTCCTCCTATGTGGTCTAGCAGGGGTGCTTCTCTCTATGGGGTGGCGGGAGGAGGTAAAAGTGCCCGCCATTGAGTTCATGTCAGAAACAGTTCCTGTTCACCTTATTAGGGCACCCACTTGGATACTGAGCTACCAAGGGTTTCATCTGAGCAGAGGTTCTAGGTTACATCCATACATGGTCCTTGTTTGGAGAAACAGTTTCATAAAAGACCTCTGAGCCCAGATATATTTGGTCCTTGTGGAGCTCCTATCCTCTCCTGCTCATATTAACTCCTCCCCGCACCTTTTTGTGATTCCCTTTACTCTGCTGAAGGTTTGGTTATGAGTCTTAATATCTGCTTTGATACACTACTAGGTAGAGTCTTTCAGAGGCTGTCTGTGGTATGCTCCTGTCCTGTTACTTGTTTGCTCCTATATCCAATGTCCATCCCATTTGCCTTTCTAAGTGAGTATTGATCATCGTACCCTGAGTCCTCTTTCTTATTTATCTTCTTTAGGTGTATAGATTTCAGTATGTTTATCCTATCTTATAAGTCTATATAAGTGAGTATACACCATGTATGTCTTTCTGTTTTGGGGATACCTCAATTCTGGATGATTGATTCTAGGTCCCACCATTTGCCTGCAAATTTCATGATTTCCTTGTTTTTAATTGCTGAGTAGTATTCCATTGTGCAGAAGTACCACAATTTCTGTATCCATTCCTCAACTGAGGGACATCTTGGTTGTTTCCAGATTCTGGCTATTACAAATAAAGCTGCTACAAACATGGTTGAGCAAATGTCCTTGTTGTGTACTTGAGCATCTTTTGGATATATGCCTAGGGGTGGTATAGCTGGGTCTTGAGGAAGCATTATTATTAATTGTCTGAGAAAGCACCAGATTGATTTCCAAAGTGGTTGTACAAGTTTATATTTCCACCAGCTATGGAGGAGGGTTCCCCTTTCTCTGCAACCTCTCCAGCATGTGCTGTCACTTGAGTTTTTGATCTTGGTCATTCTTATGGGTGTCAGGTGAAATCTCAGGGTCATTTTAATTTGCATCTCTCTGATGGCCAATGAATTTGAGCATTTCATTAAGTGTTTCTCTGCAATTCTGTATTCCTCTACTGAGAATTCTCTGTTTAGCTCTGTACCCCAGTTTTTAATCAGATTGCTTGATTTATTGCTTTTTAACTCATAGAATGAGTTTGGTAATGTTCCTTCTATTTCTGCTTTTTAACTTCTTTAGTCCTTTATATATTCTGGTTATAGCCTTCACTAAAGGATTAGTGAAGATCCTTTCCCAGTCTCTGGGCTGTTGTTTTATTTTGATTACTATGTCCTTTGCTTTACAGAAGCTTTTCAGTTTCATGAGGTCCCATTTATTGATTGTTGATCTGTGCTGTTGGTGTTCTGTTCAGGAAGTTGTCTCCTGTGCCAATGAGTTCCAATGTCTTACCCACTTTTTCTTCTAACCGATTTAGTGTATCTGGTTTTATGTTGAGATCTTTGACCCACTTGGCCTTTAGTTTTATACAGGGTGATAAGTATGGACCTATTTTCATTTCTCTGCATGTAGATATTCAGTTGGACTAGCCCCACTTGTTGGAGATGCTGTCTCTTTTCCAATTAATGGTTTTGGCTTCTTTGTCCAAAATCTTCTATTTGGGTCCATTGATCCACTATTTTGTTTTTATGCCAATACCATGAAGTTTTTTATTACTATTGCTCTGTAGTACAGCTTGAGTTCGGGGATGGAGATGCCTCCAGATGATCTGCTGTTGTACTGGATCATTTTGGAAATTCTGGGTTTTTTTGTTTCTCCATATGAAGTTGACAGTTTTTCTCTCAAGGTCTATGAAGAATTATGTTGGTGTGTTGATGCGAATTGCATTGAATCTGTGGATATTTTTGGCAGAATATCCATTTTCACTACGTTAATCCTGCCTATCCATGAGCATGGGAGATCTTTCCATCTTCTGATAACTTCTTCAATTTCTTTCTTCAGAGACTTGAAATTTTTCTCATACGGGTCTTTCACTTGCTTGGTTAGAGTCACTCCAAGGTACTTTATGTTATTAGTGGCTATTGTGAAGGCTGTGGTTTCCCTAATTTCTTTCTCATCCCTTTTGTCTTTGGTATACAGGAGGGCTTCTGATTTTTTTGAGTTAATTTTGTATCCAGCCACATTGCTGAAGGTGTTTATTAGCTGAAGGAATTCTCTGGTTGAATTTTTGGGGTCGCTCATGTATACTATCTGATCATCTGCAAAGAGTGATACTTTGACTTCTTCCTTTCCAATTTGTATCCCCTTGATCTCCTTTAGTTGTCTTATTGCTCTGGCTAGGACTTCAAGTACTATGTTGAAAAGATATGGAGAAGATGGACAGTCTTGCCTTGTCCCTAATTTCAGTGGGATTGATTTAAGTTTCTCTCTGTTTAGTTTGATGTTAGCTAAAGGCTTGCTGTGTATTGTTTTTACTGTGTTTAGGTATGTGCCTTGCATCCCTGATCCCCCCAAGACTTTAAACATGAATGGGTGTTGGATTTTGTCAAATGCTTTTTCGGCATTTAAGAAGATGATCATGTGTTGTTTTTTTTTTTTTCTTTCAGTTTCTTTATATGACAGATTACATTGATGTATTTGTGTATATTGAACCACCCCTGCATTCCTGGAATGAAGCCTACTTGGTCATGGTGGATGATATCTTTTATGTATTCTTGGATTCTGTTTGGAAGTATTTTATTGAGTATTTTTGCATCAATGTTCATAAGAAAGATATGCCTGAAGTTCTCTTTTTTTGTTGGGTCTTTCTCTGGTTTAGGCATCAAGTTGACTGTGGCTTCATAGAATGAGTTTGGTAATGTTCCTTCTATTTCTGTTTTGTGGAATAGTTTGAAGAGAATTGGAGATAGCACTTCTTTGAAGATCCGGTAGAATTCTGCACTGAAATCATCTGGCCCAGGACTATTTTTGGAAAGGAGAGTGTTGATAACTGCTTCAATTTCCTTGGGGGATATAAGAGTATTCAATCTTTATACCTGATCTTGACTTAATTTTGGTAAATGGAATCTATCAAGAAAAAAATGCCCATTTCCTTTTAGATTTTCAAATTTTGTAGGTTATAGGCTTTCGTAGTAAGATCTAATGATTGTTTGAATTTCTTCACTGTCTGTAGTTATGTCTCCCTTTTCATTTCTGATTTGGCTAGTTTCTCTCTACCTTTTAGTTATTTTGGCTAATGGTTTTTCTATCTTGTTGATTTTCTCAAAGAACCAGCTCTTGGTTTCATTGATAATTTGAATAATTTTATTTGATTCTATTTCATTGATTTCAGCCCTGAGTTTGATTATTTCCAGCCATCTGCTCCTTTTGGGTATATCTGCTTCTTTTTTTCTAAGGCTTTCAGTTTGGCCATTAAGCTGCTTGTGTGAGATGTTTCAAATTTCTTCTTGAACGCACTTAGTGCTATGAATTTTCTTATCACTGCTTTCATTGTGCCCCATAATTTTGGGTATGTTGTATCTTAATTTTCATTGAATTCTGGGAAGTCTTTATTTCTTTATTTCTTCCTATCCCAGCTGTCATTGAATTGTTCAGTTTCCATGAGTGTTTAGGCTTTTTGCTATTTTCATTGTTGAGGTCCAGCTTTAGTCCATAGTGGTCAGATAGAATACAAGGGATTATTTCAATCTTCTTGTATCTGTTGAAGATTGCTTTGTGACCAACTATATGGTCTATTTTGGAGAAGGTTCCATGAGGTGCTGAAAAGAAGATATTCTCTTTTGAATTTGGATGAAAAGTTCTGTAGACATCTATTAGGTCCATTTGATTTAGGACCTCTGTAAGTGCCTTTATTTCCCTACTCTCTAGATGATCTGTCCCTTGGTGACAATGGAATGTTTAACTCTCTGACTATTAAGGTGTTGAGATCGATGTGTGATTTAAGCTTTAATATTTCATTTACAAATGTAGGCACTCTTGTATTTGGGGCATAGATGTTCAGAATTGTGATGTCTTCTTGGCTTTTTCCTAGATGAGAATGTAGTGCCCCTCCTTATCTTTTTTGATTAATTTTGGTTGAGAGGCTATTTTATTTGCTATTAGGATAGCTACCCCAGCTTGTTTCTGGGTCCAATTGTTTCTAAAAACATTTTTTCCACCCCTTTTACTCTGAGGTAGTGTTTATGTTTGTTGCAGAGGCAGATTTCTTGGGTGCAGCAGAATGTTCCATCCTGTTTCTGTAACCATTCTGTTAGTCTGTGTCTTTTTATTGGAGAGTTGAGTACATTGATATTGATAGTTAATGAATGTTAATTTCTTTTGTTCTGGGGTTG
>REGO01000874.1:383828-464694 GCA_010120015.1 Rhombomys opimus | reverse complement strand
ACTGGAGGGCTGTTGTGCCCCGCCAGCTCAGTGCTGTCCCGCCGCCAAGTCCCACTGTAACTGGTGACTGGGTCGCTAGTCCAGATGCTTTCTGGGAAGTCCTGGGGTCTCTTCACTGTGCTCTCCAAGCTTGGGAGGCCCAGCGCCTGGTGTATCTAGGTTGTATGGCGTTTCTGCCTGGTTTTGGTGAATATATGGCATATTCTCTGTCACTGTGGGATTGGGCGGCCCGTACCGTCACTGATGGCGATTCTGCGGAGCAAGTATGGCGTCCAGCAGACTCGGGCCCTGGGAGGATGGTGCAGCAGCCACGTGGATCTGGGACTCTGGGACATGTACTGCTGATCTTTGCCTGCCGCTAAAGGGCTTGGAGCTCTGCCCCAGCGGCTGTATACCTCAGGCAGTTAGGTCTGCTCTGAGAAAGGCTGTAAGTGTATCTTCAACACCTGAGATTCTCTCTACCATCTCTTGTATTCTATTGGTGATGCTTACCTTTGTGGTTCCTGATCTTTTCTCTAAGTTCTCCAGCTCCAGGATTTCCTTTGTTTGTGTTTTCTTTATTGACTCTAATTCTGTTTTCATGTCTTATACCATTTCCTTTACCTGTTTGAATGTGGATTCTATTTTTGTTTGTTTGTTTGTTTCCTCTTTGTATGTCAGTAATTTTGCCTCTACTTATTTGGCTGTATTTCTTTGAGAGCTTTGTTCGCTTCCTTCCTATGTGTCTCTATTTTTGTGGCTATTTCTCTGAGACATTTATTTCTTTATGTGCCTCTAATAACTGGATAAGCATCGTTTTAAAGTCATTTTCTTGTGTTTCTGATAAACTGAAATGTCCATTGATTTTGGGGGTTGCTGTTGAAGCCATGATTTTTCTTGTGCGTGTTCTCACGCCAGCCTCTGACCATCTGCTTATCTGCAACCCTCACTGTTTATTCCTGGAGTCTGTACTTCAGATTGGGTCAATCTTTTTCTGGTGTCTGGAGTATTTTTAAGGAAGAGGAGAGAGGTCCACTGGTTTGAGGGTGTGCATTGATGTTTCTGCTGTATCTAAGGGAGGAACGTAATGCTGACACTATTCGCAGGTGCTGTTAGTAGGTGCGGTGCGTAGGCACAGATTCCCTGACTACCTCAGTGGCTTACAGGCCACTGGTATACAGTTCTATCTGGGCTCCAGGAATTGTTTGTCTGGAATTCACTGGTAGACCCACACAGCAGAGGCTTCAATGTTGAGAACACTGTTCCAAGAATCCCTATGTTGACCACAATAGGGTCGTGGGTGGTAGGGATCTGATGTCTGGCTGCTTGTGTAGAGGGTCCCTGGATTTGGAGCTCTACAAGCACTCACTTGAAGGCACACTCACTGTCTAGCAGGACCAATCTGAAAGCATAGGGGTTCCCCTTGTTCTCTACTTTCAGATTTGATGCTGCTGGGGCAAATGTGGGTATAGGCTAACAGTCAGCTCAGAGGTGCTGTAGCCACAGAACTTGGTGCCTGCCCAGCACTGTGTGCTGTGCTAGGAGCTGCAAGCACTGGGGGCTTGCCACTGTGGCAGATGCTGGAAGCTGTCTGTATAGCTCCACCTCTGTGAGGGAAGGATAATGGCAGCCGGCCCTAGGGAAGTGCCTGGGAGGGGAAATTGAGTATTCTCTATCCCACATCCTGAGCCAGGTTTCTTTGCTAGGAGCAGCCAGCACTGTGGGCCTGACACTGTGGGCTACCTCCACTGCCTCTGCCAAGGAGAGTAGGGAGGTGGATAAGGGGAAGCGCCTAGGGATTGAGTCGCCAGAAGTCCACAGAGAAGTTCCTGGTGAAGTGCCAGAAGTTTGCAGGTGACCTGAATCTAAATTGCCTCAGTTCACAGTTAGTCCCCTTTCTCCCTAGAAGCCTCGATGTCATTGTTCTGGGTTCAGCAGCACCTCTACTCACCAATTTCGGAGTTTCATATCCTGTGCCCCTCAGGTGCATGCTGGTTGCCGCCATCTTGGATCCTCCCTCTGAAATAATACTTAATAAAACCTGGCACTTCTAATTGCAATAATTCTGATTAGAAATAATCTGCATTAAAAATGGAAAAATGACAATCATCTCTTATGATCTTGATAATTCTCTTTTCACAATAGAAATGATAATCTCAAGACAGTTTTAATTGCTTTTGCAATTCAACCAAAGGGGAACAAATAGATTTTCTTTTAAGGAAACCACCCATTTTAGTTTCCATTATCCTCAAAAGCCAAAGTGAAATTCACTTGTTTCACAAATCGAGGGAAAATGATCAATATATTTTTTTTTTATTTCAAATGAGTTGATTACTATCTTTTAAAATAAAATGAGGATTTCAAACTGTGGAGTAAAGAGGAACTGAGTAGAAATGACAAGAAAGATGGACAGATCCAGACAGCTGGGCCATTCACTTATTTTAGGCCTGCACTGGTCAGACAGTAAGTCACCATTTTCTAGGGTGGAAACTCACAGGGAGAGAAAAACGTTGAGAGTTGACAGTTTTCTCTCAGGGTTGAGAGAAAAATGGATGCATTTGGTTGTCCCCATAATGTATACAAGGTGTATCCTGCACCATTTTTCTCACAATTTATTAAATACATCTTCAGAAATATTACTCAATAAAGTCCAGAAAATTTACACCCCAAACTGAGTAGACTTTTATTGATGTTTGTCCTAAAATCCATTTATATACTTATGAGAATACCCCTTAAAATATGTACTTGATGAGGTCAGGACCAATTTTATACCTTTCAAAATAATATGAAAGCTATGATCATGGCCTCTGGAGATTATATGTGAACCAGAAAACACCTCTGTGCTCATTTGTGACAATGGAAATATATATATATATATATATATATATATATATATATATATATGTACCTTAATATACATACATTTGTGTAACAACAATTAATTAAAAAAAAAAAGCTATGATTTTAAAAGAGACCAAGTAAGGGAACATGGCAAAATGTGGAATAAGAAATAAAATGGGAAATAATGAAATAATTATAAAGCAATACATAAATAAAAAACTTTTATTTTTGTACAGTAAAGTCTAATCAAAGTGTATCCTCTAACATTATGGCAGGCATGAGGGACAAACTCACAGGTTATTAGACCCATCCAAAATATCATTGAACAAGGAGAGATGTTGTTTTTTTCTTGTTCTATCTCTTCTGCGTTTTATGGGGCCTTGGCATAGCAAGGTTCGGTATATTCCATTAGTGGTGAACTCCTCATAGGCTTCCATGTGGGTAAATATGGATTCTCCTGGGACAGGTCTCAACCTAACAGAATAGATATTCAGTAGATAATTACAAGACTGATATCCATACTAAATTTCAAAAGGTGCATAGTTTTAAAACACAGGCTCAATTCCCAAAGGAGGATTCTGTTGAGCTATAAACATACTTAAAATGTAATAGAAAGGAAGAGGTCACTTAGGAAGAGAAGTATTGGGAATAGATTGGAGAAATAGGCTTTTTTTTTTCCCCCAGAAGTGATCAACTTGAGTCATGAGAAGACTCAAGTTGGAAGAAGTATAGCTGGTAGGATATAGATCAATGATTAACACTTTAATACTGTTACTCATGTCATAGGATACAACCATAATATTTTATGGTTATTATGGTTTATTATAAAATTATTTCATTGATACTTTATAATTGTAATTTTGTTACTGTTATGAGTTCTATTTTAAGTCTTTGATAGGAAGATATCAAATATTCCATCTCCGAAAGATTCAGGACCAACAAATTGAGAACCACTTGTCCAGAGTGAGAAAGGGGGTGAATGAAGTAACTGTATTTCAACTAAAATAATTTTTTAAATTTGTGTAATAAAGATTATTCATTATTAATGAAGTTTGCCAATATTATTCATGATTTAAAAATAAAAGCAGGAAGCACATTGCAAAGCATAATATTGGAGAGAAAAAGAAATACTCAAATACTAGAGTGATTCACAAAAAAGACAGATTGATGTCAAACATTAACTGAAGGCCAAAGTAGGCGACCCCTAAAAACTAGCCACTGGAGTAGCAACATGGATGTCACTGTTCACACTAATGTAATATGTGTGCAATAAGGGGCAAAATACTTGGTGCAAAACATGGTGAAATGTGTATTTAGCCCCATTTATTAATTCCTAATGCTTTTAACCTATCAAAGTTCCACCTGAAAAAGGCAGCATGGAGATGTCATTAACCCTGTGAACTTTAGAGTCTAACAGATGTAAAAATGATAGGTTTTTCAAGGGAATGTGCTTTACTGAGATAGTCAGAAATCTTAGTGCACAAGAAAGTCAGACAGCACTGATGTCTACAGAAGAGGATACTTGCTTATTGGTATATAGGAAAGGATAAAGACACATAGAATTGTAACTGAAACAACCTAGAAGATACTTGGTAAATCTCATGATCAAGTATGTAGTAAACCTTGGACACATGATAATCATTCACAGATCATGTGAAATTAGAATGCCTATTTCTTGAAATGATTGAATTTTGTTGATAGAAAACTGTACCTTCTGTAAGCTGCATAGTTTAATATGTATAACTTTACAGTATTAAATGAGATAGCAAAACTCTACCAAATTGTACTTTATAAAGATTTTCTACTCAGTACTTCTTTCAAATGGCTGAATTATTGGAATGCAGTAAAAAGTACTGATATACATCTACGTATTGGCACTGAAACACCATAATTAAATTCCATTACTTTGTAAGTGAATGTAAAGAGATGTGAAGAAAATAATCAGACAGCAGCCAATGGTTTTCAATAGACACATAAATGAAAGGTATGTAATGTAAAGGTATGTTAAAAATAGTACCAATTCAGTTTCATGATAACATAATTGAAAGTAAAAGAGTATGTTTGGAAAACAGTTCTTGTCTAATCTGAATCTATAAAAAAATATTGAGATTTAGGTTCCAAAGAACACAAAATATGTCAGAAACAATAAAAGTTGGTTGAAAACCAGAGAGCTTTTGAGAATTTAAGGTTGAAATCTGGCACACATTTAAAACAAATCCTTGTAGTCAGGATGAGTACCATAATTAGATGGTACAGAGAATACTCCTCACTCATAACTTGGTCGGATCTAGTTTTGAAGATATACAAACACCTTATACAAACAGTTCAAAGCATACTTCAGGTGTTTTTTTCTTTCTTTTGGAGAATGGTTCTAAATTGTAATATGAGTAGCTTTTCATGATGCTGGGTTTACATAATCTGAATGAATCAAGACATAATGCTTCCTGAAACCATTAGTCTATCATGAGAACCATAATAGTCATTTCAAAATACCTTTACAGTGGAGCCTGGAATGGAGAACCTTTCACTGGGCACTAAGCAAAAAACGGCTACAGCAGTTTGTAGATGAACTACTGTAGTGTACACATTCTGTAGTAGTCAGAGTGAGAAACCACTGTGATGTCAACATTCCAAGTGATAAAGTGACACATGCACTTCATTTCTTTCAAACTGTTGACTTTAAAACATTGATTTTGAACAATTCTTGAACCACATGTGTTTGGATTGACATTTTCACAACCATATGTGTGTGTGTATGTGTGTATAAAAGATATATGATAGAGATGATAGATAATTGATGTTAGAAGGATAGATAACAAATTATATGTGAAAAAATAAAAGGAATACTTGTATACAATATCATGACAGACTAGGGTCAAATAGAAGGGGAGGAGGACCTTCCATATCAGTGCACTAGGGAAGGGGGATAGAGGGAGAGGAGAGGAGGGTGGGATTGGTAGGAGATGAGGGAGGGAGCCACAGCTGCAATAAAATTTGAAAAAAATCTATAACAATGATAACAAAAATGAATACTAAAAATCAGTAATGTAAAATATAAATTGTGAAATTTATATTCATCTCCAAAGATTATCAATTCCTAATTCTTTTAACCTATTAAAGGTCCATGTGAAATAAGGTAGCATGCAAAATCATTAAGACTGTGAACCTTGGAGTCTAACATATGCAAAAATCGTAGCATACTTTAAAGATGAATGTGCTTTACTGAGATATGGTCAGAAGGCTTCATGCACAGAGAAGTTAGAAAGCTTGGAAGAGTGGAGGAGTGCACATGCTTATTAGTATATAGTCAATTTTATATATTAATCCTAGAGAAACAAAGAATTGTGACTGAAACATGAAAGATACTCTGTATGCTTCATAATAAAGAAATGTAGTATACATTGGACATATAATAGTCATGGACAAATCATTCAAAATTAGAATACCTGTCATTAAAATGATTGTATTTTGGTGATAGTAATAATTTTTGCCCTCTGCACAGTGTGTAATTTCATTAATATGTGTAATTATAGAGTTCTCATTAAGATAGCAAAACTCTATCAGACTGTTAGGTTCTTCATTAAGATATTCTGCTGAATAATTATGATTTTAAAAATGATACATTTGAGTATGGGAAATAAAAACACATCAGAAGGAAATTTCTATAGTGCCCCATGGTAACTAACCCCATTATTTTCAAAATAGTAATAAATATGTGTAAAGAAAGTAATCAGGCCGCCCTAATAGTATAAACCATTTAGGTCCCAGGGAGTGCAAATATCCAAAAATACCAGTCCTGGACATGCTCAACATGCATTTTCAAAGGAATTCTGGTGATTAGAAAGAAACAAGCAAAAAAACCAAACAAACACATATACCAAAAACAGCATTCATCAAGAATTTGTGTAAAAGTTCTGGTCCAGCAAAATAGCCATTTTCCTTGCTCCAACAAAAGGGACAAATCGCTCTCTATTGACCTGTAGCTCCTATGAGGATATCAACACCCATGGTGGCCTCCAGGTTCCTTGAAGGGGAAGTAAATGGACTTGTTATATATCTCAAAACACATGTCTAGATTCCTGTACCTTCCCAAAGAGCCTCATCTTTTTCTGTACTATTCTAATTTCCTGAATAGTCTAGAAATACCCTTTTTTTATACAAATTAATTTAGTTATAAATTTCATATTTCATCCCAGGCCCTGTCCCTTCTCTCCTCACAGTCCCACCATCATTCTCCCCTCCCCCATTCCCTCTTTCACTTCAGAGAGGTTCATTGTGTGTAACAACCCACCCTGACACATCATATGAGGCAGGACTAAGAACTTCCTCTCTCACTACTTTTCTCCTAATATTCTCTATTTTCTTCGAGACAGTCTTGGTCATATCAAGTCTGCTTCTTTTTCTCTCTGATCTGAACTCTTCCAGGTGCCTCTGAACATTTTTCCTCTCTCTAATCCATAATAAAATTACTCACTGTAATAATGGACCAGATGCTATTTTGCTGGTTTCTCTGCTGTCCCTGCTCATACAGTTTGAATATTTAAAGTATATATTTTATTAAGTGACTATTACTACATCCAAGACATATTACTTCGTTTAAGGAGCCTGGGTCCTAGTGCAGGTGGCTCCTCCTCACATGCTGCGGAGGCCCAAGATGGATGACTCCAGGGTCTGGAGAAAGCAGAGCTCTGTCAGCCCTGGAGACCTTGGCTACCTGCCACACTGCTTGTACTCCCCAGCCTCAGGGCATGGAATCTCCTTCCCCAAGAGCTTACATCACCTCCTGCTGCACAGCCTCCCTCCTTCCTTCCGTCCCTCCTCCCTTCCTTCCCTTTCTCCCTGTCTTTCGCCTTCCCTCCTTCCAATCCTTTCCTCTCTCACTCTTTCCTTCCTTCCCTCCTTTCCTTTGATCCCTCCTTCCCTTCCTCCCTCCCACTTCTTCTTCCCCTCACTGCCTGGCCCTGGCTGGCCTGGAACTCTGTATACCTGGCTGCCTTCAAATCCATGGAGACCAACCTTCATCTGACATGCTCCCGTAAGTCTGGACCTATATTTCAGGATTTATTTATGTCATTTTGTTGTTTTGTCTTTTGAGACAGGGTCTCTCTACGCAGCCCTGGCTGTCCTGGACTTGCTCTGCAGACCAGGCTGGCCTTGAACTCACAGAGATACCCCTGCCTCCGCCTCCCCGAGTACTGTAGTCACAGGCGTGCTACACCACCCGGCTAATTTATGTATATATGCATGCATGTATGTATTTATGTAGGGATGTATGTATGTATGTACATATTTTTGCACACACCATATGTGTGCCTGGTGTCTGTGGAAGGTGGAAGAGCATCAGATTCCACGGACCTGGTCATGAGCTGCCAAGGGGGTGTCGATAACCAAATCCCGAGGCCTAGGTGAATGCTCCTAACTGCTAAGCCATCACTCCAGGCCCTATACTACTTTTTGTATTATCACACTTGTTGCATGTACGTGTGTGTGTGTGTGTGTGTGTGTGTGTGTGTGCGCGCGTGTGCATGTTCTATCTTCTCAGCTCATTGCATTATTTTTTGGTGTATGTGGGGCTACGGTTCTATCATCTAGCTCAGGCTGGCACCAAGCTCAGAGCAATCCCTCTGCTTCAGCCTCCCAAGCGTGGGCATTCCAGGACTGAGCCCACGGCCAACTGTGTAAACTGTGAAGCTGTGTCTGTGCACAGCTGTGTGGGCTGCTGGCTTCAACACGGCACCAAGCTTTCCTGAGGAAAAGGGTGGCTCGGAGCCACCACCCACCCACCTGCCAGGAGCTGTGCTCCCCTTGTCTTAGGGACTCTGGGGCCAGCTCTTCTGGCAGGCACTGCGGCAGGGCGGCTCAGTGGATAGTGTATGCACGGCCTGGACTGCACCCCAGTGCTGTCGACCGCCACTGGAGAGACATACCTTGAAATCCCAGATCATCATGGCCCTGTCGATGCCAGTGGTGCATAATTTGCCACTGTCCTGCTTGTCCACCTCGTAAATGGACACCTGGCTAAAAGAAGAGTGAGACCATGAGTTCGGTGGAGGAAGTGAGGCCATTCCCCCAATCCCCACACTGACAGATGGCTGGGGGTGCACTAGGCTCCAGATTCCTCAGGGCCACACGACGAGACCCTGTGGGAGTGGGAGGGCTCACTCACCTGGGATGTGGCCCAGCAGCTAGGCCCGAGACTACATCAGGCCCTGGCCAGGTCCCCAAAGCCACATACACTGGCTACTGGTGCTTTCGTGGAGCCCTAGCTATCTGATGGTGGAGGCCAGAAGGTTACAAGTTCAAAGTCAGGGGGGCTACAGGGATGGCTCAGAGGTTGAGAGTGCTGGCTGCTCTTCCAGAGGTCTTGAATTCAAGTCCCAGGATGCAGACGGTGGCTTACAGCCATCTGATGTCAGAGGAGAGGAAGAAGGAAAAGGAGGGAGAGAAAGAGAGAGGGAGGGAGAGGGATGGAGAGAGGAAAGGAGAGAGAGTGGGAGAGAGGGAGAGAGAGGGAGAAAAGAGAGGAAGGGAGAGAGAGGGAGAGAGAGAGAAAGGGAGAGAGGGGGGAGAGAGAAAGGGAGAAAGAAGGAGAGGCAGAGAGAGGAAGGAAGAGTGGGAGAAAGAGGGAGAGAGAAAGGAGGGAGGAGAGGGAAGGAGGGGAAGGTAGAGGGAGAGAGAAGGGGAATGGAGAAGTAAGGAAAAGGCGAGGGAGAGGGATAAACGAGAGAGAAGGAGATCGAGGAAGGGGGAAGGAGAGGGAGGGGAAGGCATCAGGAGGAAGACAGTCAGGCGTCTACAGTGCCATTCTCCCAGCTCCCAGCCATCATCTTCATCAGGGCGGAGACTGGGCCTGCTGGCTACAGGCACTGCCTGAAGGGCAGGTGTGGGTTCCTGACCCCCAGTGGGACCCGGCTGCTCTATCCTGGGAGCTGTATAGACTCCCCCTAGCTGCAGTGCTCTAGGTTATTGTGTCCACAGTACTTCTGGCCAGCTGTATACACTTCCCCTAGGTGCCAAGGAGAGCCAGCGTGTACAGATCCCTAACTGTACCTTCCAATGCCTCCCCCCCAGCCAGGCGAGGACTCACTGAACGCTCTTGGAAGAGTTGGCCACAGACACTGTAATGTCGTGGCTGACACAGGCACACGCTGGCGGAGAAGCTGACGCCCTGCACCCAGCCGCCGGCACCGCTGCTGCTGAATTCCACCATCAGCTGGCCGACAAGCATCTTGCTGCCCCACGGGGTGCTGGCCGGCTTCTCATCCACCTCCTTGATGTAGGCTGAGAACACTCTGTTGTGGAAAGAGTGGGGAAGGAGGCGGTTTAGGATGGGCAGATGCAGGAAAGGCCAGCCAGGGATGTGCTTGCTGGACCAGCACAGGGACCCTAGTTCGGATCTGCATCACCCACAGGGAGCCAGAGATGGCAGCCTGCACCTGAAATCCAGGCACTGAGCTGGGTGGACACAGGTCTTGGGCACACACACACACAGATAAATAAAGCTAGAGGTGAAGATACACAACAAAGGGCTGAGAGAGGGAGGCCTGCTCCCCACCTCAGCTCCACTGTCATCTCTGAGGCCTTAGGAAGTTGAGGGACAGGAAAAGACCGGAATCTGCCTACTCCAGCCTGTTCTGACTCTCTGGGAAGCATCTAAACGTGGGTGTGGCCCCTGGAGGCCAAGGCAGGAAAACCAGGAGTTGAGGAGTCAAGGAGGAGTAAAAAGAGGAGGAGGAGGAGGAGGAGGAGGAAGAGGAAGAGGAGTCGTCGTCGTCGAGGAGGAACAGTTGAGCAGATGGTGAGGAGGAGTTGAGAAGGAGGCAAGGAAGATTTGAGGAGAAGGAAGAAGAGAAGGAGGAGGAAAAGGAGGAGTAGAGGAGGAAGAGAAGAAGAAAGGAAGAGGAAGAGGAAGAGGAGCCTGAACCTCAAGACTCTTTAAACAACTCTGGGCTGCACGCCTTTAATCCCAGCACTCGGGGAGGCGGAGGCAGGGGGTTCGAGGCCAGCCTGTGCTACAGAGTGACTCAGATAAACCCTGTTTTCAAAACCAAACCAAAGCAAACCTCTAGCTCCCTAAGCCCAACTTCCAAATGATGGCGGCAGCTGAGGGTCTGCAGGGTTAGAGGTGTTGGCTTCTCCTGCCTGGGGGTCACGGGCAACCGTGGACGTACCCAGACAGTCCCATCCTGTCTTATTTGCTGGGAGAGCCAGGGGACCCTGGAAAAATAACAGACCACAAACTCCTGAGCACAGAGCCCCAAGACTGCCTTAGCTCCACCTTCACCACCCAGATTTTTCTTCTTAGTTTTCTGTTCATGGTGCTGAGCATTGAACCTGGCACTTTGCTACAGATTACAGATTCAGCAAACGCTCCACCACGGAGCAACACTGCCCATTTTTTTGGTATTTTTTTTCTTTTTTCTTTTTTTGCTTATTCATTTTGTAATTAGGCCTGAGTATAAACGACAAGGCTGGTTTTCTGGAAAACTTTTACATGGGCTGGTAGGTTCCAAGCTTCCTCGAGCTGTGGTGCCCTGCCCCAGAAAATTATTCCCATTGTTGCTTTGTAACCGCAAGTTTGCTGCTGATGTAAAGGTATGATTCTTAAAGCTCTAACAGGGTGGCAAGTCTCCTCTAGCCTCAGGCTAAAGACAGAGGGAATGTTTTGTCTGCATACCCTTAGGGACACGTGGCTAAAGTCAGGTTCACTGTGCTCTGCAGTCTGTGGCCTGGGACACAAAATGAGGACCTGAAACGGTACAAGAAAGAGGCTGGTGGGCATGAAGGTACAGACTTGTAATTCTAGGACAAGAAGCTGAGGGAGGATGGTGAGCTCCAGACCAACCTGGGCTTCATGCTTCCAACTCCTTGTCATATTAAAACCCAGAGCACTGATCCGAAGAGATGGCCCAGTGGTTGACACGCTTGCCGCTCTTCCAGAGGACTAGGTTGGGCTCCCAGCACCTCTATCAAGTGGCTCACAACCACCTCTAGCTCTTGGGCATCTCTTACCCCTTCTGGCCTTTGCCAGGTGTGCATACCCACATGCACAGAGATAAATAAAATCAATTGACTTAATAACTGAGAAGAGGCTGAGAGAGAGATGGATGGGTAGATATAACATGAGCTCACCCTGCACTTAAGACTACCGACTCTGCCTAAGACCCCTCAGTGTACTGGCCAGGCTGCTGTGCCCAACAACCTGCTGCAGCTCCTGCTAACCCTATGGCTGAGTCCATCATGTCTTCTGCTACTTTCTCTGTCCACTACTGTGCACCAATTCACTTGTTCTTTTTCTCTTTCTTGAGACAAGGTCTCATATAGCCTGGCTGCCCTCAATCTCGATCTGTAACTGAGGCTCTAATCTTAGCTCCACATGCAGTGCTGGGTTTACAGGTGTGTAGCACCTGCTGGGCTTCTGCAGTGCTGGGGGACGGTAACCAGCTCAGCAAGTTCTCTACCTACTGAGCCACATCCCAGCCCCAGCTCCTTTTCTAGACCAGAAAGTTTCCTTTATCACTGAGCTGCTTACAGGTTACTGTACTTTGCAAATAAAGGAGCCCAAGGGGTACCTGTCAGTGCTGAGCAACAGGCAGTGCCCATTTATTCTCACCTGCATTTGAAGTCACATGACCCTGCAGCCAGCAAAATGTTGTTGGGGTGCTGGCCCAAGCTGAGGAATGTGGAGTGAATCGGCTTCTTAATGTGCTTGCTCACCCACCTGAGGAAGGAGAAAACCTAGTTTACACTGTCCTCACAGACAAAAACAATCATGTTTTCCAAGATGCCCCATAAACCCTCTCCAAATAAAACTGAACTATATGTTTAAAAAAACCATTTCAATTCTGAAATTTACAGGCAATGTTAGCTACATTTACAGAAGTAAGTCACGTACGCACTTTTAATGTTGTAAGGCTGTCCTTTGGCTTAGGCTTGAGTATTTTCATGGGCTCCCTAGAGTGCACAGCTGCTCCTGCTGAAGGCTGGCTTGCTCTCTGTCAGGGAAGAGCTTCCTACACAGAGTTCAGGTAGATCTCCGACTTGCTGTGAACCCCACACTGGTCTCAAAGTCAAGTTGGAATTACAGGCCTGTGCACCACACTGGCCTGAGGGGCTGAAGTACAGCTCACATTCAGGGACTGCATCTGCGACCACAGTAAGGTCCAGTCCACCTACAACCTCTCAGCGTACACACACAGTCAACTGCTCCAAGGCAGTCAGAAGGAAATGCTTCCTACATGAATTAAGAAGAGTTGGGGGCTGGAAAGGGAAGGATGGAGATGAAGGAATGAAGGAGAAAGTGGAGGGAGGAAGGAAGGGAGGGAAGATTAGCATGACTCACCAGTCGTTTTCAGACTCAAAGTAGCAGACGGAGAAGATGAGCCAGGCTCCACTCCCCACAGTAAACTTGTTCTCCAGTGGGGACTACTTCACAAAAGTGGCGCAGTTGATCCTGAGCAAGGGCAAGGGCGGTGGCAACCTCCTCAAAGTTGTCACTTCTCCAAAGCCCCTCCCTCCTTGGCCCCAGAGGGCCCCAGCGAGATGGCTGTGCGTCCTGGCTCTCCACTTCTCCAAAGCCCTTACTCCTTGGCCACACAGAGGACCTTACAGGTCCCGTGGGCCCAGGGCTCTCCACTTCTCCAAAGCTCTTCCTCGTTGGCCCTGCAGGGGACATGCAAGTTGGCCATGTGTCCCGGCTCTCCTAGAGAACCCTGGGGCTGTGGCAGTGGTAGAACAGCATCTTTAGGTAGTTTCTCTTCCCTGTCAGGGTTCGTCCCCGGGGGCGTGCCTTATACCCAGGCCTGGGCAGGTTGGCCTCCTCCTTGCAGTCCTCCTCCTGCTTTGGGTTCAGGTTGGGGTTCCAGGCAGCTTGGTTCTCCAGGCCTGAAATGGGAGAATGTGAGCAGAGAGAGAACGGGCTCAGCCCAGGACTCCAAAGTCAGTGTCAGGACCCGAGGTCTTGGTGGGTTTGTGGGGGTGGGGGGGAGTCAATCCATAAGAACTGTTCCCCTGGGTGCTTGGGGAGAGGGAGGCAGGGGTGGGAACTGGGGCATTCTGGGAAGAAGAGGGGCTCCAGAGGCAGGAGGACAGAAACTGGGGCATTCTGGGAAGGACGCTTCATCATAGCATCCGGGAGGAGACCCTGGTTCACTAGAGCCGGGCGGATCACAGGGTGTCAGAGAGAAGCCTCACTCACCCGGCAGGACCGTGCTCCCGTAGTCCTCCTAGCTCTCTTTGCAGGAGCCATTCTGGGGGTCCCCGGCCAGCTGCTGCCATTCTACCCCGGTTGGACATACAGCCTCGGCCTTGAAAGTCGGGGTGCCCTGGAGGTGCACAAGACCTCAGTTAGTGCTCGCTATCCCTGCTAAGAGCAAGGAGCTGGTGAGCCGAGTAGGAGGGTAACAAAACGTCCCATGTCACCTCGACTGGAGTCGGGGACGCCTGAAACGCAGCTTCTGGACTAGCCTGAGCTAGCCAGCATCTCCCGGCAGCTTTGACTGGACTGAATGGATGGAAGGGAGACAAGGGAAGCGCCAGCGTCCACCTCTTCCTCACTGCTAACCGGGAAACAAGGCGACCTGCAACACCCTTGTCGCGCCTTCCTGGCCCTGGACTGTGGCTCTTGTTCAAACCTGACACCCCAAAATGCGCCATTCCCTTTCGGAATCCTTGACAAGGCGGCGGGACGACTCATTCGCCTGCGGTCTCGGGGTTTGGGGGATTCCCTCACCTGCGGGGAGGCCGGATGCTGTGCGCGCGCCCAGGCCGCCGCCTCCTCCCCGCTCTCGGGGCGCCGGTGGCGCACGGGGTCCGGCAGTCGACGCGGGAGGAGGCTGAGGAACCAGCAGCTCCAGCATCTGCTCCTTGGAGCGCCGCTCGGGACGCAACCAACGGCTGCCGGCGGCTCAGCGCCTCCTCCGGGCCGAACACGTCCCCGGAGCGCAGCCGCGGGACGCGTCTCCGGGAGGTTTCGGGGTCCCGCCAGTCCCCGGGGTCCTGCTTCTCCTCCTCTTCTTCCTCCACTTCCGCCTTCACCTTCACCGCGCAACCCGCCGCGACCACAGACTCGGACATGTCCTCCGGGACCCCGAGACCCCGATGAGATTCCCGGAAAGTGGGGCGCGCGGCCACTGTATCCCCCAAAACGCCGACACGACAGCTCACGACCCCGGCCAGCGCGCCAGCGGGAGAAAACAAACCAGGCCGGAAGTGCGTCATAAACCCCAGCCGACTCTGGAAAGAGAGATAGAAAGGCGAAGCTCGTCTTGGGTCTCTCCATCCGCCCTGGAGGACTAAGTGGCCTCTCCGCCTCCGAGCGTTTATGATGCTGAAAACATCGCGCACGGCATTGTGGGATTTGTAGGCGACTCAGGGGCCACGGTCCAGGCAGCGGACAGGGACAGACGCAGGCTCGTGACTACGAGCAATCCCAGGATGCATCGCGCCACCGGAACGCCATTTTTGTAGTTCGTTGATACAATCCCAGAAGTGCTTGCTCCGAAGCCATGTTTGTAGTTCTCAGGCTGGTGGGTCTCTGAGGTGATGTATCTTGGACCGTTGGGACTTCCGTGACCAGCAAGAGCTCCGAAGTGAGAAACGAAGGGATAAAGGTCTGTCTGTGAGTAGAGGGTTTGTGTTTACAGCCCCGTGGGCCAGGGAGATGGTAGGGCGGCCTCGGTGCCTCCGAGACCGGAGTTCTCTGCTCTCTGCGGTGCGGATCTGGAAGCGAAGCCCTAAGGGGCGTGACTTCCGCTAGCTGCTACCCGGAACGGTTTTCCTAGGTCAGCGATCTTCTTATCCCAAGCAGTTATGAATTCATAGTCCCCACGTTGGGTGGGGGCGGGGAGGAAGGGGAGTAGGAGGGATTTGGGGGTTCCCCGCCTCCCTCCCTTGTCCACCCTCGCCTTCCATCCATCCGCCTGGACTCCCTGAGTGGCTCATGCGTGGGGCAGAACCGCATGCAGGGGGATGGCGGGACGAGAAGACGCACAGTCCTCTGCTCCCTCCAGGCCTGCGTGCATCCTAGGGGAGATGGGTGCATCCGGGGTTGAGGCTGTGCACGACCTTGTATTGGTTGTTCTGGTGCCCTCTGCTGGCCTGCGGGTGCACGAGCAGGGACGACCCTATTAATAATGTTCAGGGGGTGGAGGTTGAGTAGGTAAGGTGCACTGGGCTTAGTTGTTAGGGTGCTAGGGACTCAATACAGAAGGATCTGGCCACCTCTGTTGGTCTGAAGGCATACACACATGGGCACAGAAAAAAAAAAAAGATGGAGCAAGAAGAAGAGAAAGGAAGGAAGAAAAGAAAGAGAGAGAAAGACAGTTAATTGAAACTTGGGTACTATTTGGTGTTGATTTGCTGAATTTGAACCAACATACACAGGTAAATATGCAGGTATTCTGTAGTCATATAAGTAGCTGAAGTTTTTCCACAGGGTTAATAAAATATTTTCATCCAGAAAGAAGTTGTAGAACATGACAAACCAACACGTTTTATTTCCAGTTCCAGAAAGAAGGTGTAGAACATGGCAAATCAGTACATTTTATTTCGAGTCCTTATTAATTAGGAATGACTTGAACATTTTCAAAGGAAGCTTCTCATATTCAAAGACAAGAGCTATCCCTAGCTTAACGAACTTTCTCTAGTCTCCTATACCCTCCCAGTACCCAGATTTTTACTTCCATAAATTCTAGATTGACAGTTTTGATTGCTCACCTCCTGCTTTGCTGTGTAAAAATCATGACCCATACCCAATTTCTATAAAGATTAAACCAGAAGAAAATGATGTGGTGACCGTTTCTGAGCCCAGCTCTTCCATATGGAATGCAGTGTATACAGTGGCCCATGCCCTCCATAAAATGCTGTTGAGCAAAATTGAAATGGGATCTAAAGAAGACAGAAATCTGGACTGGCTTCTGCCATGCCAGGTAAGCCTCACTCAAAAGCAAGGGAAACACCAGGATCTTATATTATTGGTAAGTAATTCACTGTTGTCAATTCAATGAAACGTTTTCATTGAAAGTACAGATTAAAATGAAAACAGGTTCTGTCAAGTGTATGTGTATATATCTATATTACATGATTTGGGGACTGAAAGCACTCATTTGAAGACATTAAGTTTGAATGTCTTTCAACATATGTTTTCCGAGTGTGAGATGAGATTCTGTAAGATATATGTGTAAATACTCTAAAAATATAGCAAGTTCAATAACCAAAATTTTTATGATTTCATGGAACATGTCCTATGCTGTAGGATATTTATACGAGGGGATTGTATCCAAAGCATCCATTTCACCAAAAATGCAATCTATATTTATGACAAAGACCATAAGAAGATCCTTTTGTGGACAATAAATAGACTGTCTTAGAGTCAGCAGTAACTGAAAACTAATTGCTTTCACAGATTATTTAGTATTAGTAAGGTAAAATGAAGGTGAAACCAAAACTGTGCTCCCATTATTAAATTTTAGAACACAGACTGTGCTCATGAGCTGGGGCCATATCTCTGTGTGTTAGTGATAAGTGTAATTTGTGGGTTTTAAACCAAAAGATATAAACTAGGACTCATTTACACATATGAGCCTTGGGGATCACCTTCAAATAGGGTATCATGAAGAAGATTGTTGAGCAAGTCAATTGAACTTTTCATTCAGTCAACGTTAGGTAAATAAAAGATGAAATGTGAGTGTATACTATATAATTTAGTATTATGGGAATCAGTAATATTTGACATTGATATTGAAATAGTCTGTAATCATGGCTTCCAGTCATGATGTATTAGATGAGTATGTCTCTTGTACAGATAACTGAGTATCGATATAGAAGTTCTTTATATCACGAGTTATTAATTAGTTAACACAATATTAGGTTGTGTTATTTTCAAAAATTGATTTTTTTGTAATCAAGATAATACTGGTGTCTTCACAAAAATATAGATGTGTTTCTTCCTTTTCCTTTTTGTGTAATACTTTGAGGAGTATTGCAGTGAGTTCTTTGAGACTCTTGTAGAATTCATGCTGAATTGCTAGACCCAGGCTTGCTTTCTTTTATATATGTTTTTAATTGAGAGATTTTTAGATTATCATTTCTATCTTGGTTGTTACATGTCTGTTTTAATAATTTACTTCTTGATTTAATGTTGTTAGATTTTATACAGCTAGAAGTCTACCCATTTATTTTTTTACATCTAAATGCTTAGTTGAATGAAGACTTTTAAAATATGAACCTATGATTCTCTGCTTTCCTCAGTGCATGTTGTAGTGTCTGTTAGATCAGGACTGATACAGTTGACATGGACTTAAAAGAGAACAGACAGGCATTTCCAAAAGCAGGATTTTTCTCTCACTGATATGCTAGTCTTTTGAGGGGGAAAGTGGAGATTCTGAGCTGTAGTACTGGGGGCTGGAAGTCTTATGTAGCTTGATAGAGAGAAGGACATACCGTGGGGGTTCAGTGTTAAATTTCTGGCCTTAGTCCTCCCTTCTGTAGTCATGTGTGGGTTTATTTCTGTGTATTTGATTCAATTCCATTGACCTACAAGTCTGTTTCTTTGCCAGTACTATGCTGTTATTATTACTCTTGCTCTATCGTATAGCTTTATATCAGGGATGGAGATAACTTCAGAAGTTCTTTATTGTACTGGGTTGTTTTAACTATTTTTTTAATATGATGTTGAGAATTGTTCTTTCAAGGTCTGTAAGGAATTGCAGTAATCTCTAGATTTCTTTTGGTAGGATGACCATTTTTGGTGTTATTCTTACTGATTCATAAGCATGGAAAAATCTCTCCATCTTCTGATATCTTCTTCAATTTCTTTCTTCAGAAACTTGAAGTTTTTTTCATACAGATCTTTCCCTTGCTTGATAAGAGTTAAACCGATATACTTTATGTTATTTGTGACTATTGGAAAGTTGTTGTTGCCCCAATTTCTTTCTCAGCTCGCTTGTCTTTTGTAAACAGGAAGACTTAAGATTTTTTTTGAGATAATTTTATATCCAGCAATTTTGCTGAAGGTGTTTATCAACTGTAGGAGTTCTCTGGTAGAATTTGTGGGTCTACTCATGTATACTATCATATCATCTTCGAATAGTGATACTTTGACTTCTTTCTTTCTCATTTGTATCCCCTTGATCTCCTTTAGTTGTCTTACTGCTCTAGCCTGGATATGGTGGATGATATCTTTAAGGTGTTCTTGGATTTGGTTTGCAAGTATTTTATTATTTCTGCATCAATGTTACATAAGAGATATAGGTTTGAAGTTCTGTTTTTTGGTTGGGTCTTTGTGAGGTTTACGTATCAAGGTGACTGGCTTCTTAGAATGAGTTTGGTAATGTTCCTTCTGTTTCTATTTTGTGGAATACTTTGAGGAGAATTGGAGTTAGCTCTTCTTTGAAGGTCTGGTAGAACTCTGTGCTGAAACCATCTAGCCCCAGGATCTCTTTTTTTCTTTTTTTCTTTTTTTTTTTTGGAAGGGAGATGTTTTTTATGACTGATTCTATTTTCTTGGGGAATATAGGACTATTGAATCTATTTACCTGATCTTGATTTAATTTTGGTAGATATAATCTATCAAGAAAATTGTCCATTTCATTTAGATTTTCAAATTTTATGGCATATAGGCTTTTGTAGTAAGACCTAATGATTGTTTGGATGTCTTCGGTTTCTGTTGTTATGTCCCTCTTTTCATTTCTGATTTTGCTGATTTGGATAGTTTCTCTCTGCCCTTTACTTAGTTTGCCTAAGTCTTGTTGATTTTCTCCAAGAACCAGCTCCTAGTCTCATTGATTCTTTGAATTGTTTTCTTTGTTTCTAATGCATTCATCTCAGCTCTGAGTTTGAATATTTCCAATTGTCTACTCCTCTGCTTCTTTTTTTACTACAGCTTTTAAGTATGCCATTAAATTGCTTGTATGATGTGTCTCGAACTACTTTCTGGAGGCACTTAGTGCTATGAACTTTCCTTTTAGCACTGCTTTTGTTGTGTCCCACAAGTTTGGATAATTTTCATTGAATTTTAGGAAGTCTCTAATTTCTTTTTCCATTTCTTTCCTGACAAAGCTGTCATTGAGTAGAGAGATGTTTAGTTTCCTTGTGTATGTAGGGTTTTTGTTATTTCTGTTGTTGTTGAAGTCTAGTTTTAGGCCATGTTGGTCTGATAGGATACAAGGGATTATTTTGATCTTATATGTTTTGAGGCTTGCTTTGTGCCTGATTATAATTTTTGAGAAGGTTCCATGAGGTGCTGAAAAGAAGGTATACTCTTTTGTGTTTGGGTGAAAAGTTCTGTAGACATCTATTAGGATCATTTATTTAGGACCTCTGTAATTGTTATTATTTCCCTATTTAGCTTCTGTCTAGACGATCTGTCCCTTAGTGAGAGTGGAATGTTGAAGTCTCTCACTATTAAGGTGTTGTGATTGATGTGTATTTTAAGCTTTAATCATGTTTTATTTACAAATGCAGGTGCTCTTGAATTTGGGGCATAGATGTTCATGATTATGATGTCCTCCTGGTGGATTTTTCCTTTGATGAGAATGAATTGCCCTTCCTCATCTTTTTTTGATTAATTTTGGTTGAAAGTCTATTTTTATCAAGGGTATTGGCCTGTGGTTTTCTTTTTGTGTGATTTTAACTGGTTTGCTTATGACAGCAATGCTAGATTTCTAGAAAGAGTTTTGAAGGGCTTCTTCTGTTTTTTTTCCTTTTTTCTTCTCTTTTCTTTTCATGATAGATTAGGAAGGATTGTTGTAGCTCCTTTTTGAAGGTCTGGTAGAATTCTGGTGTGACTTCATCTTAAGCAGACACACCCAAGTGGAGTAGTCTACTTCAGATTCAGAGCTGAAATCTCATTCTATTAAGCCACAGTCACCTTCACACCTAAACCCCACAAAGACCGAACAAAGAGAACTTCAGACCTACCTCTGTTATGAACATTGATGCAAAAATACTCAATAAAATACTTGCAAACCAAATCCAAGAACACATCAAAGATATCATCCACCATGATCAAGTAGGCTTCATCCCTGCATACAGGGATGGTTCAATATATGGAAATCCATCTATGTAATCCACCATATAAACATACTGAAGTTTCGAGAAAAAAAAAAAAAAAACAACACATGATCTTCTTCTTAGATGACGAAAAAGCATTTGACAGAATCCAACACCCATTCATGTTTAAAGTCTTGGAGAAATCAGGGATACAAGGTGCATACCTAAACATAGTAAAGACAATATACAGCAAGTCTTTAGCCAACACCAAACTAAATGGAAACTTAAATCAATCCCAGTAAACTCGGGGAAAAGGCATGACTACCCACTCTCTCAGTATCTCTTCAGCATAGTAATTGAAGTCCCAGCTGGAGCAGTAAGATAAGTAAAGGAGATCAAGAGACTACAAATCTGAAAGGAAGAAATCAAAGTATCATTATTTGAATATAGTATGATACTATTCATGAGTGTCCACAAAAATTCAACCAGAGAACTCCTTCAACTGATAAAACACCTTAAACAAAGTAGCTGGATACAAAATTAACTGAAAAAAATCAGTACTTTTCCTAATCTTTGAAACCTCTAAGACCTCTTTTTTATGAACCCGTCACTGAAGACTGACCTGCTGTATTAGGGGAGTGGGGTACTTAAATTTTTCTAGGAATACCTTTGCTGTGTAAATCTCCCATTTGTCTCAGTGGCTAGGCTGAAATTTCTAGTCCATATTAAAATTGTTTAACGTATAACATGTTGCCTGAACTTAAAAAGAGACTTAAGGATGACTGTATGTATGGATTGCAAAATCTGTTTCAGGCTCTCTTCTCTTCTAGCAGAAACTAGAGGTAGATAATTGCTACTATTAAAGAGAATTTTTTACTTAACCATTTATTTGTGTTTGTAGTACTTTCTCCCTGGGGATGGATATTAATTCTAGAACAGCTACATCTTCAGCTTTTTGGAAAAATATTTCTGAGACAAGCTTTATTGGCTCAGGTCATATTGATCCCAATCTGTTGCTCCCAGATCAATGACCTTGCTTTCCTCTTGGTTAAAATTCCTAAATTCTTAAGTTAAAGGCTGTAATACAACAACAGAATTTTAAAAATTACTCATTTGAGTCATGTAGTGAGCTGTTTTTTTGTGTGTGCAGTGGGAAGATACTTGCTCGGAAAAATGAAGGTCAGATTTCTATGTGTTTTAACTTTGTTTTATAAATTCATTTTTTTGTGACAAATTTTACAAATATGTTAGAAACTGGTGTCAAGGACAAAATGTGGATAAAACTTTAGCAATATTTAATTAGCATCCTTTCCACTAACAGCAGCCAAAATGATGTGGCTTAAGGAACTCACTTCCAGGGTTAAAAGGAATTTCTGAGCTGCAGAGGTGTCTCAAGTATACATGGTGTTATGTAGTTAGATGAGGAAGATTTCACATCTTGTGCTGTAATAAGTGTAGCAGGAAACAGACATAAAATTACTATTTAAAATTGTTTTGTTTATGGGCATCAGTGGAACTTGGTTTACCTGCAATTACTAGAGGGGTATGAGGGGCTGCAGTGCCATAACCCGGTGACCTCCTTTTACAGAGAGAGGTCTAGAACATGGGGACTCTGTTTGAAAAAAAAAAAAAAAGATCAGTAATATCTAGAGGGTAATTTGAACAGTGTAGGGGTTACTTTGAGTTATTTTTGTGGGAGTTGTGACATTTGTATTTATTTAATTTCTCTATGTATACATCATAGGTAACAGTGGTCTATATCATAGTTTTCTTGGTTGAGTTTCCTTAGGTAGCATGATAAAAACTTGTCTATGTTGTTTGGTTTATGTTCTTGGCATTTTAGCTTTATTCTTTCACATGTATTTTGCATAATCTTCATTGTTGTGGATGTACAGTAGGTGCAGAGGTCATATTTTGTCTGTGTTTATAATATGTCTTCATAATACTACTAAGAATTCTAAGGTTCCCCCACATCGGTAAATTCAGTTGATGGCAGGCCATCATAAAAAGGTTGGTTGCCACCATCAAAAAAACATGCATGGACTGGACCTAGACACCATACACATATCTAGCTGACGGGCAGCTTTGTCTTCATGTTGGTCACCTAGCATTTGAAATGGAGGCTGTCTGTGACATGGGCACAGTTGCCTGATTATGAATCATTTTGCTGTAGCTGTGCTGTCTTCTCTGGTCTCAGTGGAAGAAAATGCACTTAGTTTGTATGCAACTTGATGTGCCGAGGAGAGTTGGTATGGGGGGGCTCCCCTTTCCTGAGAAAGGCAGGAGGAATAGGGGAAGAGGGTAGGAACATGATACTAGGAGGAGAGGAGGTATAGAGCTGCAAGGAGGATGAAAAGTGAGAAAAATAAATAAACTAATGAGAAAATGGCTGGTTTCTATGTAAGTGAGAGATTGTGTTGATTGATGATATCTTTGGGAGGTATTGAGGGTGGCAATATACTTAAACAGGTGTCCGTGGGCTGGATAAGAGAGGTAGCTGAGAATGAGACAATGAAGAAACAAGAGAGCAAGGCAGGAAACAATATTTGCCATGGTTTTTGCCTTAGTTTTCTTGAAACTTAAGTTTCTTTCCCAAGCTTCCAAGATGATGGACTGTGATCTGACAGGACCAAACAAGTAAACCCACTCATGACTGAGATGCTTTTGGTTAGGGGATTCAATCACAGCAGCACAGTAGCAAGTTAGGACAAAAACGGGTATGCCAAAAGTGACTTGGCTTCTGGACAGACATGAGAATGTTCCGTTTTTGAGGAATGTGGAAAATATCAGAACATGAGATGGCAAAAGTCCAGACCTTTATTAGCTCTTTCTGTAGGATCTGGAAGTTCAGAATGTTGAGTGTAGTGCATACAGAGGAAGTGGAGGTCATAGGATTTCAGTGGAAAATAGGTTCCATGAAAAATGAATCTAGAGGTCATTTCTGTGGTAATTTGGCCCCAGATCCTTATTCAGCTCATGTTCTAAGAAATTAAGTAAGGTAGAAATAAAAATCAGGGACTGATTTCTTAGATGGAGATGTTTGAATTCTTGATTCTTATGTGTCAACCTTCTTAGTACAAGTCCAAGGGTGGAAGATATACCCCCAATGTGTTCTGATTTGTCAACATATTTTACCAATGTTATTATTAAGATGCTTAATAGAATATTTGTTTTATGTACATATATATTGTTTGAAGTTCCATGCTTCTTCATGTTCTCATTAGTTATAATAAGGCACATCATGTTGAAGTTCTGCCTTGTAAGAGAATTATCTAGAGGTGTTAGATGGTGTAACAACAATAAGATTTATTTCAAAAAAGTATGTTGTATGTGTGTAATATGAATATGTGTTCTTAGGCCATGACAGATGTGAAGACTTGATGACACTTTTTGGGGTTTATTTTGACCATTCTTATATGATGGTTAAGGTCTTGTTACCAGTTTTGCATACCACAAGCAATCTCCACTGAGCTCATTGATACTCAAATAAACTGAGTTGAAATATTACATCAATAATATATTGTCTTCTATCTGATTATAAACATATCATCTAAAAATAGAAGGAAACAAAATTATTTGAATAGTAAATGCTGTTTGCAATTAAAAAGGATTTAGTGCTTTTGTGTTTTGGAATGTGTTACTTCATTCTTAGGAGTAAAGACTTGTTCATAACTCTTTCACAGGTCTACAAATGAATTTCAGAGGATTGTCTTAGCGAGTAATGTTGTTTGTGGTTACATGATGATTTGAGCTCAATCTCTGGGTAAACCCTATTACTCCCACAAAATTTTCTAGTATTTTTATACTTGGACAGTTTGTGTATGCAAACTCACACACCAGCACATACATAGACAATTTCAAACCTAAAAAAGGGCCAGTGTGGTTACTGACCAAAAGACTCTTTGGGTTTCAGGTTTAGAACTCACATAGAGGAAGTAGATAATAGACAGCAAAAAAGTTGTCTTCTTACTGGCACATACAAAGCATGGCATAGATGTATATACACAAACACTCAAACATTTTTAAAATTTATTTTTTTATTAATTACAGTTTATTCACTTTTTATCCCAGCTGTAGTCCCTCCCAATATCACCCTCCTTTCCTCATCTCCCATGCCTCTCCCCAAGTCCATTGTTAGGGGAAGTATTCCTCCCCTTCCCTCTGACCCTAGCCTATCAAGTCTCATCAGGACTGACTGCAGTTTCTTCTTCTGTGGTCTGGTAAGGCTGCTCCCCTCTCAGTGGGAGGTGATCAAAGAGTGAGCCATGGAGTTCATGTCATAGACAGTCCCTGTTCCCCTTTCTAGGAAACCCACTTGGAGACTTGAGTTGTCATGGGATACATCTGTGCATGGGTCCTGGGTTGGAATATCATTCTCAGAAAAGAACCTTGGGCCCATATTTTTTTATTCTATTGCTCTCCTTGTGGAGCTCCAGTCCCCTCCATGTCTTTATTTCTCCCCTTCTTTCGTAAGATTCCCTGCACTCTGGCCAAAGTTTGGCTATGATCCCCAGTATCTGTTTTGCTACCCTGCTGGGTAAGGTCTTTCAGAGGCCCTCTGTTGTTGGCTTCTGTCCTGTTTCCTGTTTTCTCCCTCTTCCGATGTTCGTCCAGTTTGCCTTTCTGACATGAAAACATTTTTAAATGGATGAAATTAACAAATAAAGGAAAGAACCCACTTATTGACAAAATGAGAAATGATTTGCAAGTGTAAATAACTGCAGAATTTGAAGAATTATTACTGTTCATTCTTTCATACATCTTATTTTATCCTTTCACTTCTTGAATCAAGGATAGGTCATTTAAAAAACATATTTCTGCTGAGGCTCAGAGGTACATCCCTGTCATCCTAGATCTGGGAGTTAGTGACACAACACTCTCTCTGAGGTTGAGCCCAGCTTGGTCTATGAAGTGAGTTCTTTTGTTTGTTTGTTTGCTTGTTTGCTTTGGAGATAGAATTTGCTTGTATATCCTTGGCTGTACTGGATTCACTTTGTAGACCAGGCTGGTCTTAAATGCACAGAGATATACTTTTCTCTTCCTTACAGGGTACTGGATTACAGGTGTGTGCCACCATGCCAAGCCCCACAGATTGAGTTCTAAAACAACCATGGCCATGTTGAAATATCCTGTCTCAAAAATGATTCCAAAAATGTAGACTATTGAATATTTTTCTAATATAATCTTCCTGGTTTCAACAAAGCCTTTTGTTACATTTACTCACATCAAGAGAACTGTGGTAACCATGAAAATAAGAAACAATGTGGAAAGTCCAATCACAGAGGGCTAGAAATCCATTGACTCCTTCTCTAGCCATTTATCAGGGAATTTATCACCCTCAAGTGTTAGGAGACAGAAGGGGTAATGCAGCATCTTCATCCTCTGCATTACAATGACATCATTGGGAACTAGAGATTTAGTGGTACTGCTCCTCTTGTGAACCCAGTTTAATTTAGATCTACCTGTATTTCAAGTCCAGGATATCAGATGTAGTTTTGTGGCCTCCTAGAAAACAAGACATTGAAAATGGTGAAAAGGCACATGCACATGTGATTCCCTAATATAAAACATATTTTCTTCACATATGTTAGTTATTCTTTAAAAATTAAAATTGATTTAATTTAGGTGCATACGTTTTGCCTGTGTATATACTAAGTACATGCATGATATCAGTGGGGGCCAGAAGAGAATGTCTCTTTCCCCATGATTGGAGTTACAGACAGTTCTGAGCTACCTCCTGGGTAGGCCATGTGGCTGAGCAGCCAGTGCTCATTGGTCCCGAGCCACCTAATCAGACCTAGGAACATATCATTAATAACAGCAATGTCTAAATTTAGTGCTGAGGTGTGTTTCTTGTATGAAGAAGAAAGAGAGGTCCTTTTTTTTCGTGTCTTTTTACAAGGGAGATGATGCCATTGATGTTGAGAGATATTAATGAGAAGTTTTTGCTACTTCCTGTTATTTTGATGTTGGTGGTGGTAGTGTGTGTGTATGTTTCCCTTTCTTTGGTTTTGCTGATATAGTGTTATATATTTCCTGTGTTTTCCTGGGTGTAGTTCTCTTCTTTGTGTTGGAGTTTTGTTTGTAGTGCCTTCAGTAGTGCTGTATTTACAGATAGGTACTTGGCCTTTTCCCCTTGCAGCTGCCAAGACCATGCATGGACTGGACCCAGATCCCCTAACCATATGTGCTTATTCACAAGTTAATTTTCATATGTGTTTCCCTAGTAAGTGGAACAGGAGCTGTCTCTTAGATGGAGTCTGTTACCTGCTTTTTGATCATTTGCTCTTGGTGTGACTTACCGAGCCTCAGTGGAAAAGGATGCACTCAATCCTGATACGACTTGTTGTGCTGGCATAAGTTGGTGTGTGGTTATAGTGCTCCCCCTTTCTGAGGAAAAGGGGAGAGTGGATTGGGACAATAGGAATGGAGAGTAGTACTGGGAGGATCGAAGGGAGGGTGTATGATTAAAATTTAAAGTAAATAAATAAACTTATTTTAAAAAAGAATACAGTGAATGCTAAATATCCATCACATACAAAAATATTCTAAAATAAAATGTTTAGGGAATACTTATTGACAAACCTGATTCTCAGCACTTACTGTTTTCAGTTGCCTCACTTTACTCAAGGAAATTTTACTCCAGTAGATGAGTATGTGGGGGGTGGTGAAATAACACCAGTCAGGAAGTTCTATGAGAATGGCATGACAGTGGTAGCGTATAGAAGTTTTTTTTTTTTTTTTGTGTGTGTGTGTGTGTGTGTGTGTGTACACATACCTGTTGTTCCAGGAGTACTATTAAAGGAATATCACCACCCATACTGAATGTTAAGATATGAGGGATGAGGCTTTCTCTGTCATGAATAACCATACTGCTGGCCTAGATGTATAATCATGGCGAGAATAATTTCTTGGATTTTCTCAGTCTTCTTTCATCTGGACATTCCTACTTTCCTTCTCCTTCACTATGGACCCTGAAAATCACATGATTCCTGGAACAATTTTGAGTAAATTCTATAACCCACTCATAAAAATATTAGTTCATGTGTTCCTTTGTGCTTCATAAATTTCTCAAATCTATTTGTGAGATAAGTTTGTTTTTAGCCATGGCTATCCTAGAATTCCCTTTATAGACCAGACAAGCCTCAATCTCATAGAGAATTCTCTGCCTCTTCCTCCAGAGTGCTGTGATTAAAGGCGTATGCCACTCACCATCCAGATAATTCTGATTAATTTTTAGGTAACAAAATGACTGTGTTAATAGTATTCAACTGTTATTAATGTTTTAATTATTTTATTTTTTATTATATTCTTTGTGTAAATGTAGGAAGACACCCAAAATTGTCCTATATATTTACAAGTTATATACTTGCATACCTGTATGGATACACAGACACATGCACATACATGCCCCCACATATATATACTGCATGCATGTTCACACACAGATTGGATTTCTGTATGATTGCTAAGGTCCATTAATGAAATAGTATTTTTAAAAACATGTCTAAAGATTTTGATGCACAAGCGGATAATATCAAAATTTGCAGGAGGAGAGTAAGCTCAGAAGATCTTCAGCTTTTTACCAAGTTATGTAGTCATCTGCCTCTCTGTAAAATAGGGAGCATTTATAACTTGATTTTTAAAGATTTATTTTTAGGCTTATTTTATTTTTAGTTATGTTTGTTTGTAGGGGTCTATGTGGAAGTATGTGTGCACATGAGTGCAGGAATCCCTGGAGGCCAGAAGAGACTTTTTTCCTCTGAATTTACTGAACTGCTGATGGTGATCTTACACTCTGTTTGCTGGGCGCAGCCCTCTTGAAGAACCTGGGAGCCTGCAGTTTGGTCAATTTAGCTAGGGATAACTGGTTGCACTCTGGAGCAGTATCTGGGGTCTGATCCGGTGGGTCTCAGGCTTCTGTAGGTCTGAGGTTGGAGCTCTGTACCCCAGTATCTGAGCAGTAATCAGTGGCAGGTGAGCACAGCACTCATTCATGCAGCAGGAGGCTAGAGTCTGGAGCCTGCGTGATCCCAGAAACTGTGTCTTGAGGTCGGACCTGATGTTTCTCACACTGTGGCGTTTCCTCCTGATAAGGAGACCCTGTCTGTGGTGTTTGGGGTCCACAGTTCATTCTGTGATGGTGAGTAGAGCGTGCAGGCATAGGTGAATGGCTTGGCGCTGGCAACTGGGCAGCTACAGGAACCCAGGAACTTTTACTATGAACTTTTTGGGGTGGATGTGGACATCTGCTAAGTGCTCTGAGGTTAGACCTGATGTTTCCCTCACCATGGTGTTTCCTCCTGATGGAAACCCAGTCTCTGGTGCTTTGGGCCCCACAGTTTTGTCCTGGATGGGGAGTCGGCATGTAGGCAGGTCTCTGAGTTGGCAGCTGAGCGCCTTTGGGACCCTCAGACTTTCTCCAGGGATTGTCTGGGTGACATGAGTTCAGTTCCAATTGCTTCCTTCACCATGGGGTTTTCTCTCAACTGTAAATCCCAGTCTGGTTTTTTGGGACGCACAGTTCAATATGGGATGGTGATCAGAGCATACAGGTATGTGGCTCTGAGCTGGAGATCAAGTACCTGCAGGGACCCACGAACTCTTCCAGGATTTGGCTGAGTGACGTAAGAATGGACCCGATGGCTTCCCACATTGTGGGGTTTCCTCTCACCTGGGAAACACAATTGCTGGTATTTTAGGGCCCAGAGTTTGGTGTGTTGGTCACTGTGTAGGCACCGCTATCGTACTTCTCAGACACAGTGTCTTCCTACTGTATGCACTGCCATTTTGGATCTCCCATGCTGTTCTCTTAAGTTTTATATTTCCAAAGATATAGGTTGCTAACATGGGACAAATGGCAGTAGTGCCTATTTAGCATATCAAAACAGACCTAGCTGCCAATTCTCTCCCAGCAATCCCTCAGCCCTTCCCTGTTATATGATCCTCTAGGCTGGCATAGCTCACCCCACACCCTGAATTCTCCTGCCCAGGGCCTGAGCTAACATTCATCCTCACCCACGTTTCCATATATAGTCAAACTAGTTTTGGTTACCTATTCCTGATGAGAGCCATGCAGGAGCAACAGCAAAACATCTCAAGAACTTCCTGCCTCTGTGCTCTGAGTGCTGGGATTGAAGCAGTGCACTACCATCTTCAAGAATAACTTTTATGGTACAAGATCTCTCTTTTTTTTCTCCTTTTTTATTAATTATACTTTATTCACTTTGTATCTCCCCATAAAACCCTCCCTCCTCCCCTCCTAATCCCACCTTCCCTCCACCTTCTTCACCCATGCCCCTCCCCAAGTCCACTGATAGGGGAGGTCCCCCTCTCCTTCCTTCTGATCTTAGTCTATCAGATCTCATCAGGAGTGTCTACATTATCATCTTCTGTGGCCTGGTAAGATGATCACCTCCAAGAGCAGGGCAATCAGTTTATGTCACAGGCAGTCCCTCTTCCCATTACTATGTAACCCACTTGGATACTGAACTGCCATGGGCTATATCTGTGCAGGGATTCTAGGTTATCTCCATGCATGGTACTTGGTTGGAGTATGAGTCTCCAGAAAGACCCCTGTGTTCAAATTTTCTGGTTCTGTTGCTCTCCTTGTGGAGCTCCTGTCCTCTCCACTATTTCCCACTTGATGCCCCTCAACTGAAGAATGAATGCAGAAATTGTGGTACATCTACACAATGGAATATTACTCAGCAATGAAAAATAAGGAAATCATGAAATTTGCAGGTAAATGTTGGGAACTGGAAAGGATCATCCTGAGTGAGCTGTCCCAGAAGCAGAAAGACACACACAGTATATACTCACTCATGTAGACATATAATATAGGATAAACTTACTAAAATCTGTACATCTAAAGAAACTAATCAAGAGGGAGGACACTGACTAAAATGTTCAGTCCCCATCCTGAAAGGCAAAGAGGAAGAAAATGAAACAAATTAGGAACCCGCCACAGAGGGCCTCTGAAAGGCTCTGCCCTGAAGACTATCAAAGCAGATGGCCAACTGTTGGGCAGACTGCATGGAATCTCTATCTTTTTTAAAAAATCAGTCATTATTTTAAATGTCTGAGGTTTTACTGTGTGTGTCTTTGTACCCCTTTCATTCCTCTTGAACACAAGGCCAGGAGAATTTGTCAGAATACCTGGAACTTGAATTTCAAATGGTAGTGAGTAGCCTTATATGCTGAGAATGAAACCTGTGCTCCTGACTTCTGGTGTATTTTCCTATTCCTGATTATGCTTCCACTCTAAGGCATTCTAGTTCACCCGGGGTCAAACTTCTGTTGGTTCCTGCAGCTATCAGACAAGGAAACAAACATGCTAAGGGATAACAAAACCTGATGCAGATTGACTGTGTCAACTTGGGTCAGACATGGGGAGCCACTCATTGCCAGCATATTTAAAACATGGTACGATTTGGGAAAAGATTTCCAGGCAACAGTCCATCCAGTTCCATGTGAAAAATAAAGATAATACTGTGCCTACCTAGAAACTCCTTTATAAAGTCCATGTGACCATACATGTGTGTTCCATAGCTTAAAGGCAGAGAGTGTACTGTTGTTTCTTTGCAATAGCATACAGGTCAGTCTGCCAAAAATTACATGTGACATCACCCTCAAAAATGAGAACACTCTAGGAAAGAAAGTATCTATAATAATCATTTCTGGGGATCGTGGGTAATGTTTGCTCTATTAAAAAAAAGGTAGGTGAGGTCTACCTTCACAGATAGCAAAGTGGTCATCAGGTCATTATCAAACTCTGCTTCCAGTCTTTTCGATTGAATGAAGGTACTTAATCTTCTTCATTGGGTAAAAACACCTGTGTGTTTAACATCCCTTTTATCCCTAGTGATCTTTGGGTGCAAGAACCTTTGTGTCCCCAGCATCCAGTTGCTGTTTAAAGAGTGGAAGTCTCCCACAATTGGGAGAATTAGCTTTTAGCAAGGATGAGCTCCATAACTGATTCTCCAATCCAGTGTCGTCAGGTCTGAAACCATGTACATACAATAAACAGAAATAGACACAACAAATTTTATTCACATATTTGAGCATATATATTTACATGTATTAGCAGGAAAGAAATTGGGAAGGAATGCAATGAGACCTGGAAGGTAGGAAGTGATAGTTAATTAAAATATATAAAATAAATTTTGAATAAAAGAATGGCAATTAAGAGCTATGGTAGTTGTGAAAAAGGACATAGTTCTCATCCCCAGAAACCACAAGGTAGCTAACCTTTTCCTGTTAACTCCAGTGCTTTTTTCTGGTCTCTCTCTCAGTACTGCACACAGACACATGCAAACAAAACACCCATATACATAAAATAAAAATAAAGTTTAAATTATCAAATTCTCTTTTGTGATGTCACAGCCCTGAGAGAGACATCAGAGTAGTTAAAATGAACTTCTACTGATTCTTCATGGAAGCAGCTGTGGCCTTTCTTTGAGCCAGTGTTCTCAGAGGGAAAAAAAAAAGCCTTTATTGAGAGGTTAAAATGACTCAACAAAGCTGTTCCTCAGGCATAGTGTCAACAGTGCTGATAGCTGTATTTTCCTATTTTCCTTGAAGTTTTCAGAATTTTAGCTCTCTGTATATTTGTATAATTGTACATTGAAGCATCCACCTGATATATCAGATATCATGATTACCAGACGTCAATGCCTCCTTAGCAGTCTACTTTCATGGTGTCCTTTACATCATTTTCAGCTAAGCACTTTGTGGTTCAAGATGGACATTCCAGAGACATTTATGTCCATCATTTTTAAAGATTTCTATGCATTTCTGCATGATTTTGAGCTAAGAGTGTCCCTATAACTCCAATTTTACATTGTGACCACATTCAGAATTTTATTGAGTATGGATTTTATTTAGCATTCCTAAGGGTAGGTGAACACACATTTGAACATATTAAAATTTCCTATGTGAAATCCCAATGGTTGCTTTGTTACAGAAAAACTGCTTAGGAAAGGACTCTCATGCTCTTCTTGCCTGCCCTAGGACAAAACAATATCTTTCTCAATTCTTTGTCTGGTGGCAATTCTGCATAGTCAATTTGACCATATCTGGATTTAACTAAAACCAAAAGAGTTGGGTACTGTGTCGAATTTTTCTTCATTATAACTTTTTACGTGGAAAAACCTTTCTTGAATACGAGTGTTTTGAGGTGATAAGATTTACCTATAGTGTAGGCTGCAGCTTCTGGTTGCATCCTTTATATATAAAAGACAGGGAAGCTATTAGCTCTTTTTCTTTTTCTGCTTGCCCTACTTCCGGATATCAAGTTTATATTTTCTAGCATTAGAGCCCACTTCTTTGTAATTCTGGTATATACTGATATTCATCTGAGACACTGAACTTCATGGATTGAACAACTACTAGCTTTCTGTTGTTTGTCTGTCATTGTTTTGGACTAGTTGTACCACAGCCTGTGAAACATTCAAATAAATGATCCATTCTTAGAGTTAATTTATCTAAGGAAACTTGTGTTTCTTTTTCCCTTTCTCACTGAATAAAATGTGCAGGCTAACAATAGTGCTCCATACTTTTGGCATCACTTTCTTGCTCTTCTGTTAGTTCAGTATCATGCCTACCAGTTAAAAAGTAGCTTCAGTTCACCTGAACCCAACATGAAGATAAAAACTAAAAATCTTGTTTCTTAAATTCCCTCTTTAATTGTGGGACAGATTCATAATTCCACTGCACGTTGATGATAAAAGTTATCTACCTTGATTCCAGGAAGAAGGGGAAGTGCCTAGTGAAAAAATGTTGTGACTTGTTGAGATCAGGATCACTTCCCACAAACGGGAGGAGCAGGCAGCTGAGCAGAGAAAGCTCGAGTAGTGAGTCCTCCCTGGGCTGGATGGGAAGACAGACATAAAGGCAAATCTCTGCATTCCTGGAAAAGTTTTGGTCGAGGATAGTAAGCCTGAACCACAGGCTATGTAACTTCTGCACATTCTAACCCTAACAAAGGTGTTTATTTCAGTCAAGATGAACTGGTCAATCAGAGCCTCTGGGTAGATGTTCCTATCAGGTAAAGGAGCAGGTTTTTCGGGGAGTTCTGGAGTTCTACTGGAGGTTCTGCCCTGTAGCTGATCAGGCTTGAATGATCTGGTATTAGGTGCTCTGAGCACTACAAGTTGGTGTTGTGAGGGAAGCTCAAGCAAGTTCCAAAGTCCCAGCATGGTGAGTGGAGTGTCAATACCCATAAATGGAGGGAGCAGGCCACTGACCAGAACTAGCTGTTGTGATGGGTCCTGCCTGGGGATAGGTGGGAAGAAAGAAGAGGACAGGCAGAAGTGCTACTATAATGCAAGTCTCTGGAGGTCTGGAAAAGGCAAAGCCCTGGGCTGGAAACCTGGGCCTGGTAGTATTATGCAGTGTCCCTTAGCACACTCTTAATTTCTAAGAGATGTGCTCATGTCACTCTAGACTCACTGGCCAATGAAGGCATTTAGGCAGAAGGGAAGGCGAATCATTTTGGGTGCCCTGTGCTAGGTTCCACTCTGTTTCTGAGCTCCCTTGAACGGCTGCTTGTGATGAGATGTGAGAGCCGCTGCTGCATGTTGTGAGGGAAGCTCAGGCAAGTTCCAAAGTCCCAAAATGGAAGTCTCCTGTCCATATATAAATTGTTTGGAATATTATCTGGGGCCCGAACGTAAAAGAAACTTAACGGTGACAGCATATGTGGATTGCAAAATCTGTGTTTAGCTGGCTCCTCTTTGAACATTAGCCAGAGCTGGATGAGTGCTGTCATTAAAGAGATTTTTTAAAATTAATCTTTATTTGAGTGGAGGGTCATTGCGCAGAAATGGGAGTAGCAGGCTGCTGGACACTGCCAGCTGGAGTGGTGGGTCCTGCCTGAGGCTGGATGGGAAGACAGATAAGTACGCTATTGGAGGACAGGCATGAGGGCTAATGAAATACAAATGGCTGCAGATCAGGAACATGCATGGCCCTGAACTGGAAGCCAAGGCCTGATGGAATTAGGCTTTGTCTCTTGAGCACACTCTAAGCCTAAGGGAGGGGCTCATGTCACTCAACTCACTTGCCAGTCGGGGCTGGCAGGCATAAGAGGAGGAGTATTTTTCCAGGAGCCAAGTTGCAGGTTCTGCTCTGTTTCTGAGCAGGCTTGTTTTCTAAGCACCACTGAGAGCTCTGAGTGGTGGTCTGACAAGCTCTGAAGTTGCACCACGATGAGCTCAGGGTAACTGCCCACAGTGTGGAGGAGGAGGAGCAATAAACTGAACTCCAGGAGCTGATAGGGTTTATTCTTGCCAAAACTGGGTAGTAAGCAGTGGACATATGCAGCCACCTCTGAGGTCTCTTGTGGTCCTGATCATTTCCCGGACCATATATAAATTGTTCAGAATATAATCTGGGGCCCGAACATGAAAGAAACTTAATGGTGATAGCCTATGTGGATTGCAAAATCTGTGTTTGGCTGGCTCCTCTTTGAACATTAGCCAGAGCTGGATAAGTGCTGTCATTAAAGAGATTTTTTTTAATTAATCTTTATATGAGTGTACAGTGATTTTTTTCTGGGAAGGCATATTGATTCTAGGACAGCTGCAATTTTTGTCTCTTTAGGAAAATCTTTCTTAGAGAGGCTGTGTTGACTCAGGTCACTTTGCAGGGAAATGTCCTGCATTTCTTTTTTTCAAAGTGAGTATACACCTGTATTTTTCAGATATATTTATCTTTTTAAAAAGTTAATTGTTGGTATTGTTTTTCTGGTACATTTTCTTTATGTATTACTCATCTGATCTCTTGTTTGTTTTTAATCACCACTATTTCCCAGTCATTAAGAATTTCATTACTTTTATCAAAGGCTGTGATATTTATGTTTTTTAGACCCATATCTCTTATAACTCAGCCTTTCCTCATGCTATGCAGGTTAGATTTGCTTTGAATACCTAATCTTTCCTCTGCTGTCCAGCATCTGGAAAACTGTCCTGTAACTCCTTTCAGGTGGTCTCTTAACTGGTCAGTGCAAAGGAAAAGAGACCAGTGAATGAGTGTGATCCAACCTCTCTGTTCACTTAAGGGGAATGACAAAGAGGGACATGTGTAAGAATTGAGTTCACTGACAAACCTTAAAGCTGGTGTAGTCATAGCCCACAAAGAGACAGCGAAAAAGGTTAGAGCCTTATGCTTTGATAGTAGTTAACAATGAATTGTCAAGTAATCCATTTTGGAAGATCATTAAAATCCAAAATGGGTATTTTTGGTGGTTCACAGATCATGGCAATCAAGAATCTGAATGCAGACCTGAATTTATTTCTAGAAAACAAATTTCTGTAGTTAATACTAGTTCAATCAACACAGGAGATGTGTTCAAACTGCTGTGGCTGGGCAAAGAAGAAATGTTATTTTTCCTTTCTGAAAATGTACAATATGAGAGAAAAATGTGTGAGTAATACTTGGTGTGCTCTAGTAAATATATGTAGTTCCTGGAGAATATTCTCCCATAAAGCCTGTTTCATCTTTTTACAATAATGTTTTAGATTATAAGTAAATCAAGCTTCTCCTTTGACCTTCCTGTTAAGTCTCAAATATTGGGACAAATGGCTGAGGTACCTATTTAGCATATCAAAGCAGACCTTCCGGGTTCTCTCAGCATCCTTCTGTTTCTATCTGTTACAGGATATAGATGGCATAGCAAGCCCTCCAGCACAAGGGTTTGTCTATCCTTCTCAATGCTGTCTACCTTTTGTTATCCAGCCATTTTGGATATCTGGTCTTTTTCATCTGTCATTTACCATCCTGGCCTCTTGGTCCGCCTCTCTAGTCCTCACTCGCTTCATATGAGGCCTCTTGGTCTGCCTCGCAAGTCCTCGTTCTCTTCATATGGCTCAGAGTTATATCCACTGTGGACTCTCCCAAATGTTCCTGTGTCTGTCTTTGCTGTCCTTTTTATCTAACATAAACTTTTTCTTCCACCATAACAAGGAATAGCCATATCTTTTTATTTTTGTGCCTTTTTTAATTCACTTTCTAATTAACACTAATTACTTTTGAATTCATGTCCACCTTTTTTTCACTAAGTCTTGTTACTTTTTGACTTGATTAAAGGTTGGCTGCAGGACTTCTCAGCTATGAGGTAGAGTTGACTATATTGGACATTGAGTGTGTAACGGAATGTGGAAAACCATGCTCCATTTAAGAGGAGCAGGAAGAGCTCTGAAAGACTGAAAAATTTTACAGAAACACAAATTTCTCTGACTAGGGCGGTGTCTGCTCCTAGCTGGGAAGGCCTCAGCTATCTGAGTCATTTGATCTTTGATCCCAAAGTAGAGGGGCTCCTAGCCGCTAGTGTCATGAAGTCCAGCTGGGGTGTCCAAGTGAATAACAGAGATAGTAGGTAGTGTACAGGTTTTCTGCCAGATTCTCTCTGATGCAGATACAGGGACCTCTGAGGGAGACTAGAAACCACACTATGGTATGTTTTTGAGGTCATTCTCCCTAGTCTAGGAGGAGCAATTCTGCTGAACTATCTGAGTCTGATCTGCTGGGAGTGAGACTGACTCTGCATCAGACTGTGGTTCTCATTGTCTGTTTGTTGCCTTGGGCAGAAGCCGTTGGCCTCTGACCCATCCTGAGTGTGGTTTCCCTGGGGACAGGGAGGCTTGCAGCCCTTAGAGTGGAGGTTATGGTTGTTATAATAATACTGCGGAATGCACACAGTCATTGCTTTTGGTGTGCAATAGGAAGACAGATTGGAAATCATAAGGTCTGGTTCCTAAAAGTTCCGAACCTTGACTTCCACATTACATTTTGTGTGAAAAAAAAATATACAGAATTTCAAAACTAGTAGACATGAGGTGATGAAAATCATGGTTCAACAATACTTGGTTAGAATTTTATTTGCCTTTCCGTTATCACCAGCTGCAATGGCACAATCCAGGGAAATTCAATTTCAGGATACTAAAGCCACTTCTGAGATCTGGAAGTTTCTCAGGTGTACATAGTAGGTGAAGATCATAGATTCTACATTTTACACAATCCGTGTGAGAGGTAGTAGATATTAAATCATTCTTCATGCTTGTTTTGTATATGGGCGTCAGTGGGTCTGGGTGTACCTGAAAGCACAAGGGGTTGGGGATGGAGGGTTGCAGTGTCATGGCCCACTTTTGTGATAACAGTCATTTTGAAAGAGACCCCTTAACAATGGGGCCTCTCTGTTTGGAAGAGAGATCAGTAGTACCCCCCTGCATTGATTTCTATTCTCTCCTGGTTCTCTCCCTCATCTGCTCTCCATATACCTGATACTCATCCCTGTTACCTTCCCCACTCCTCCTCCCACCCTGTTTATTCCCTCTATTTGCTTCATATCCCATTTTATCTTCTGACTGAGTTGTCTTCATCCTGCCTTTGCTCTTCTTGTGGATTGTTCCATGGTCATCCTGTACTTTATGGTTAATTTCCACTTATAAATGAGTACGTGCCATGTGGGAATTTCTGTGTCTGTGCTACCTCACTCAGAAAAATCTTTTCTCTTTCCGTTCATTTGCTTGCTGATTGCATGAAGTCTTTATTATTAATAGCTAAGTGATCTTCCACTGTGTAACTGTACCAGATTTTCTTTATCCATTCTTCAGCTGAAGGACATCTAGGTTGTTTCCAGTTTCTATTTATTACAAATAAAGCTGCTATGAACATAGTTGATCAAGTGTTCTTGTGGAATGGTAGAGCATCTTTTGGGTGTATTCCCACAAGTCATATAGCTATTGAGGTATATACATATTGAGGTAGGTATATTCTTAATATTTTAAAAATGTCTAGATAGGTTTCCAAAGTGGTTGTATATGTTTTCATTCTCACCAGCCCTGAAGGTGTGTTCTCCTTGCTCTACATCCCCATCAGCATGTGTTGAAATTTGAGTTTATGATTGAAGCCATTCTGACAAGTGTAAGATGGAAATGCAGAGTTGTTTTGAATTGCATTTCTCTGATTGCTAAAGAAATTTAACATTTCTTTTAATGAATCTCAGCCATTAGAGCTTCCTGTGTTCAGAGTTCTCTGTTTATATCTGTACCACATTATTTAATTGGGTTATTATTTTTTTTTGTTGGTATATACTTTTTTTGATTCTTTATTTTGGATAGTAGCCTTTAATCAGATAGGTATATTATTGGCAAAGGTCCTCTCCGAGTCTGCTTGCTGCTCTTTGTCCTATTGATAGTGTTGTTTATCTTCCAGATTCTTTTCCGTTTCACGATGATGCTTTTGTTAATTGATAATCTTAGTGTCTGGGCTGTTGGTGTACTATTCACAGAGGTATCACCTATTACTATAATGAGTTCAAGGCTATTCCTCAATATTTCTTGTATTTAGTATATCCAGTTTTATGTTTCAGTCTTTGATCCACTTGGACTTGAGGTTTGTGATAAATATGGATGTATTTGCATTCTTTTACATACAAACATCAAGTTAGTCTGACACCATTTGTTGAATTGCTTTCTTTTTCTCATTCTATGGTTTTAGTTTCTTTGTCAAAAATTTGTTTCCTGTCCTGTAGTAATGTGGGTTTATTTCTGGGTCTTTACTTTGTTTCTGTTGATCAACCTGTCAGTTTCTATGCCAATACAGTGCAGTTTTTATTACTGTTGCTCTGTAGAATAGCTTGGAATTATGAATGTTGGTATCACTAGATGTACTTTTATTGTATAGAATTATTTTAGCTATCCTGAGTTTTTTATATTTATGTATGGAGATAATAGTTGCTCTTTCAAGGTCTTTAAATAATTGTGTTAGAATTTTGATGGGAATTGCTTTGAATCTGTAGATTGCAATGGTTAAGAGTACCATTTTCTTACTATGTTAATTGTACGATCCATGAGCATGGGAGATATTTCCATCTTCTGATATCTTCAGTTTCTTTATTCAGGGGTGTTAAATTCTAGTCATACAGGTCTTTTACTAGGTTCGTTAGCATTACACCAAAATATTTTATACTATTTGTGATAATAATTTATGGTGTTGTTTTACTAATTTCATTCTAACCCCATTTAAGCCCTTTGCATTCAGAAGGGCTACTGACATTTTCAGTAAATTTTGTATCCAGCCACTTTGCTGAAGGTGTTTTTCAAATGTAGAAATTCTCTTGTAAAATTTTAGGGTTCCTTATGTATATACTAGTATATCCTCTGCAAATAGTGATACTTTGATATCTTCTTTTCCAATCTGTATCTCCTTGATCACCTTCAGTTGTCTTATTGCTCTAGCTAGGACTTCAGTGAAATTGCTTTATCTTCCTTTTGATTTAATTTTATATAGGCTATAGGCTTGGTCTTTGTTGCCTTTATTATATTTAAGTTTGAACCTTGTATGCCTGATCTCCCCAATTCTTTAAACGTGATTGGGGTGTTGGATTTTGTCAAAGGCCTTTTCAGCCTCTAATCAGATAAACAGGTTTTTTTCTCTTTCAGTTTGTTTATAAGTTAGATTAAATTGATGGATTTTTCATTTCTTGAGCCATCTGTGCATCCCTGAGATGAAGGCTACTTCATTTTGGTGGGTGATATTATTGATGTGGCTTTGAATATGGTTTGTAAGTATTGAGTATTTTTGCATCACTGTTCATTAGGGAGTTATTTTATTTTATTTATTATGGTACACTTTTAATGAATAATTCCATTCTTTAAGGGTTATAGGCCTCACTTTTTTGTTTTGTTTCTGAAGTCCACATTCCTTTTTGTAGTCCGGGCTGTCATCTAACATGTACATAGACCAGGCAGGCCTCAAACTTAGAAATCCACCTGAAAGTGGCTCTAGAGTCTTAGGATTAGGTGTGAGCTCACATGGCTGGCCTTTTTGTTCTGTTTTCATATTATTACCTGATAAGCCTGGAATGTAGGTTTTGTACATGTTAAGCATATGCTCTTGTGTAGATCTTCATTATGTTATTAATACTACTTGAACTTTCTGAGTCATATGATTGCAACTGTGTGATATTCTTTTATGGTACTTGTTTTAAGTTTTTTTGAATGAATACTACTATTTTTCATATATATGGATAAGCACCTCATGTGTGCCTGGCCCTCACAGTATTCAGAAGATGGCCTTAGAACTTCTAAACTTGGGATAATAGATAGGTATGTACTCCTATATGTGGTTTATATCAAGGTAGCCTATTCAGAGGCCCATAGGGAAAGGCAAATGAAGCTTCAGCAACTCCTAATGCTCATTGAAAGTTCCTGATCCACTGCACACAATATTGATCTCCTAGGGAATCCTAGAATACTAGTGAAGTCTCAAAATGTTTCCAAGGCTAGGGTGTTGACTTCTAACCCTCATCTTGCTGGTAGTCTCTTAAGATGACCTTGCCCCCGACCAACTCCCAAATTTCATTATAGTTATACCAACCAGGTTTGTTACTGTTACTTGAGGATAGCATGGAATAGTCTGATTTGGTTTTCAGTCATTTAAAGGCTGTTACACTGGATAATAAAGTTAAGTCTCCACCTTTGAGTATTGTCTTTGGAGTTTGATTACCAGGTTTCTTTGTGGACTCTGTCACCCCTAACCACTTTCCCCATGGTTCCTGATTCACACCTATGGAAGTACTAGCAATCAGGCCCAATTATTTTCAAGACCAGCAACACCGATTCACTGCTGAGCCAACTTTCATGCCCTCTGTTGCCTCTTTTATTCTATTCTATTCTATTCTATTTATTTTTAATAATTTATTTGATTTTATTCTATATGTATTGATGCATGTGAAATCCATTGAACTGGAGTTACAGATAGCTATGAGCTGTCATGTGAGTGCTGGGAACTTAACTAGGGTCTTTTGGAAGAACTGACAGTGTTCTTAACCAGTGTGACATCTATCCAGCCCTTTATTGTGCCTATTTTTGATCAACATTTATATTGCTAATATTTTCAGCTATCATTTTGTAACAGTTTGAACATACATTTCATTTTAGCAAGATTGTATTAATCTTACATTTTAAATGATTTCTGGTTTCTAGAACATGTCCACAGAACTGGAGAGAATGCATTACTATGTAGAATCTCATGAAAAGATCTCTCAGTTCTATTTTTTTGTTTGATTGCTTAATTTTTGCAGAGTATTAAGGGTCTTATTACATACCCCTGACTGTCCTGAAACTTATTGCATAAATCAGGAAAGCATCCAGCTCTATGAGATACACCTGCTTCTGTCTCCTGGGGGTCTTTGGAATTAAATGCATGAGAAAATACACCCATCTTGCCCATTGTTTTTATAGATAGTAATTGTTCATACAATTTCTCTGTTGTGTTCTCAGTACAGTTGATCTGTTTACTTCTCTCTCTCTCTCTCTTTTTATGGCTGTTAACTGGCATTTCTCTTGAAAGAATATATCCTAATCAAAGGATACAGAAATTAGAGATGTGATCCTCTATTCAGGTACCTTCTAAAAGGAGTTGGTGATTACATTAGAACCCATGTGTCAGAAAATAAGTGGAAGAAACACCAGAATTATGTGAAAATATTGTAAATGAAGTATACATTTCAAATGTCAGTATCATGCTTTCTGTTGTAAACATGTGCGGATATTCAAGACTGCATTGACCTACAATGATGTGCACGTGAACTTTACTCGAGTAGAGTGGGCTTTGCTGGATCCTTTGCAGAAGAGCCTCTACAAAGATGTGATGCTGGAGACCTACAGAAATCTCACTGCTGTAGGTATGACAGTGGATTTTCTTCACTTTTTAAAATGTGGGGAAAACTTCATTATTGATGCACTTCTGTAATTTCACTTGAGGATGAGGAAGAATGAGGTGAATGGTTGACCTCATTGACCATAGATCACAACCTAAAATTTGCCTTATTTCCAATAATAAATCATATATTTTTGGTACTGTATTTTAGGCTGCAATTGGGAAGGTCATAATGTTGAAGAGCATTGTCAAAGTTCTAGAAGACATGCAAGGTAATATTCATGTGTAAGCTGTTATGAATATGGTTCTGAGAAATTTTTAATATGTCCTGGATGTTTGAAAGAGAAGTGATAGTATAAATGAACTGTTTTAAGTGTATTTATTGATGATAGATAACTTGTTACCAAACCACATGCCTCTATGTTAGGTATTTGATGTGTGTTTGCAAGGCATTCCTTAAGAAAGAATGCATGGAAAACCATACCTTACCCAAGAACACAATTTATATCATAGCCTCACAAGCGCTTTGCAATAGAAATGCAATTTAGTCTCGTACAACTCAGATATCACAAATGGTATTTATAGTAAATAGGTGATGAAAGTATGTCCAAAACATTATACTAAGCGAATAGTCCATATATTAAAGCTGGGATTATTCATATACTTTTACTAATTTTGCTAAGTTTTGTGAGAAGGGCAGTTTCAGTTTTTTAGAGTCATGAATGTTATGGAAAAACCGTACTCCATATAGCACGTTTGTGATGAACAAAAATCAAGTGTGTGAATGCAACGTGAAACCATGTCACTTATTATTCTTCTTTTAATGGGTATATCATTGTCAAAATGAATAAAAGTAATGATAGCATAGGGATATTGAAAGAACAATGTACCTCACAGGACAACTAAAAGATATAATAGTCCCCATTTTGAGTAGATTTTTAAAAGGTAATACCTGTTATGATTTATATGGGGTATTCATATCTTACAGCAGTACAAATAATGACACAGGCTTTTTAATATTGTAAAGCTTAGGAAATTTACTTGGACAGATCCCGAACCCTCTTTCTCCTTTAACACAAATAAACCTAGCAAGGTGTCCAACTGCATGGCCAGCTCTACCTCTTTGTTCCGGTTCCTGTCTATCTGTTATAGGCTGTTTTTTGCTTTCTTCTTCCCAGCAACCCTCTCTCACTCAGACGTTCTGCCCTCCATTTTGAGCCCTGCTATATCAATTGTTAGCTCTATATTATGTCCCATAGACAAGTAAGGAAGTACAAAGGTTTTCAAAATATCTGACAGGTGATGGGCCATAGAAAGAACAATACAAAGATCTGGCCAGCACTTAGCTCTCTTTACTGGCTCATTCACATATACTGACATTCACATATACTGACACACTTTCACACAATACACACCAACATCAACTCCATTAGGAATACTCACAAACTCACACTGCAGTAAATATAAGTATTAGGAATGTGGAAATTCTTCTGTTTGTCATAGTTATTTTTACAATTTTAGCATGGATCATTGCATAGGAAAATTTAGGAAGCCAATCAGTGTGTTAAAGCTCTGAGGTCTTGCAGTTTTCTACAAATATGTGGTAAAACATCTTAGAGAAGAAAAATATAAATGTGAACCAGGTAACAAATATTTTCGCAATCATCTTTTCAAATATGGAAAACAACCTGTAGAGAAGAACACCAGGAATGTAAAAATAGTAATGAAACCTCAATATGTAATTTCTCTTTACCTTTATACCAAATTGTAAAATTAGGTGACAAGGACAAATAGATTCATCACCGTAAAGAATGTGGTAAAGCTTTCATATGTACCAATTATCTTTGCAGGTATGAAAACAGTCATACTGAAGAGAAGCCCTCTAAAGATATTCAATATGATGAAGGCTTTGAACATCACAGTAGTACCCACACATATAAAAGAATGCAAACTGGTGAGGATCACTATGAATATAACCAATTTGGTAAAGCCTTTGCACGAAACAGTAATCTCCTAACACATAAAAGAACTCACAATGGAGAGAAACCATATGAATGTAAGCAATGTGGTAAAACCTTTGCACATAACGGTCATCTCCGAAGACATGAAAGGACTCACACAGGAGAGAAACCTTATGAATGTAACCAATGTGGTAAAGCCTTTGCATGTTACAGTAATCTCCTAATACATAAAAGAACTCATACTGGAGAGACACCTTATGAATGTAACCAATGTGGTAAAGCCTTTGCATGTAACAGTAATCTCCTAAGACATAAAAGAAGTCACACTGGAGAGAAACCTTATCAATGTTACCAATGTGGTAAAGCCTTTGCCCAGAATGGTAATTTCCTAAGACATCAAAAGACTCACACTGGAGAGAAACCTTATGAATGCAATCAATGTGGTAAAACCTTTGCATGTAACAGTAGTCTCCTAACACATAAAAGAACGCACACTGGAGAGAAACCTTACAAATGTAACCAATGTGGTAAAGCCTTTACATGGAGTAATCATCTCCTAATTCATAAAAGAACTCACACTGGAGAGAAACCATATGAATGTAACCAATGCGGTAAAACCTTTGCATGTAATAGTGATCTCCTAAAACATAAAAGGGCTCACACTGGAGAGAAGCCTTATGAATGTAACCAATGTGGTAAAGCCTTTGCACAGAAGGGTAATTTCCTAAGACATCAAAAGACTCACACTGGAGAGAAACCTTATGAATGTAACCAATGTGGTAAAACCTTTGCATGTAGCAGTAATCTCCTAATACATAAAAGAACTCACACTGGAGAGAAACCTTACAAATGTAACCAATGTGGTAAAGCCTTTACATGGAGCAATCATCTACTAATTCACAAAAGAACTCACACTGGAGAGAAACCATATGAATGTAACCAATGTGGTAAAACCTTTGCACATAACAGTCATCTCCGAACACATGAAAGGACTCACACAGAAGAGAAACTTTATGAATGTAACCAATGTGGTAAAGCCTTTGCATGTAACAGTTATCTCCTAATACATAAAAGAACTCACACTGGAGAGAAACCTTATGAATGTAACCACTGTGGTAAAGCCTTTGCATGTAACAGTCATCTCCTAAGACATAAAAGAACTCACACTGGAGAGAAACGTTATGAATGTAACCACTGTGGTAAAGCCTTTCCATGTAACAGTCATCTCCGAATTCATGAAAGAACTCACACTGGAGAGAAACGTTATGAATGTAACCACTGTGGTAAAGCCTTTCCATGTAACAGTCATCTCCAAATACATAAAAGAAGTCACACTGGAGAGAAGCCTTATGAATGTAACCAATGTGGTAAAGCCTTTGCACAGAATGGTAATTTCATAAGACATCAAAAGACTCACACTGGAGAGAAAACTTGCTCTTCACAATCATCCTCAAAGTCATGAAAGAATTTATACTGGAAAGAAAGATTATGAGTGTATTTAACATGGTGAAGCTATTCCACATTTGTACAATATTCATCATCATGGAAGAATTTATACAGAGAGAAAATTTATGAGTGTGTTAAAGTGTGAGGCCTTTACACATATCTGTATTCTTCCTCAAAAGTTTCCTAATGAAGAGGAATTCTGAGAATATAAGCAATAGTGTGAGGCCTTTTTATTATTCAGTCTACTGAATCAAATACAACACAATCACGAGGTCAATACAAATGACAAAAATTTATTGTCATCAGGCACTACTGGTTGATTATGGCCACATACTGTTGTTGGAAACTGAACTGTGATACCTACCCATCCAGTGAGCCCGAAAGTTTTGGAGGTTCTGAGCTTGAAAATCCTAAACAATTTTGCCATTTTACAACTAAATAATTTTCATCAGTCATGGTTTAGGCATATGGGATTTGTTCATGTCATTGAGGAAGTTACCTGATGCAAAATATAGTTTTTACAGTCAAAACAATCATATCCATTTGTTCTTTTGTGGTTAGGAAAAGGTATTATGTTTTAGGAAAGAGAATCTGTAGTTTGGGTCAGTCACTTTGTTAGGGGCCCAGAAACCATGGTATGGAACAGTCATGTTCTGGGGAACAAAAGTTGAGTAATGAAAGCTGGTCAGCTATTGGGAAGTCTACAGCTTTCCTAGGGACTATGAACTTAAATTTATGTTCACCCTATAATTCAATGGAGGCTGGTATCTAAAAGGCATTAGTTAGGGCAAATTGCTTTTGCATGTTCCCACATGCAAATTGCTTTTACATGTTTTGAATGTTAGTCATTGTCAAGTATATAAATGAACAGATAGTAGAGAGAAATCTTGCATATGTGTTCGATGTGAACAAGCCTTTTCTTAATACAGTTATCTCCAAATACATAAATGAACACATACTTCAGTGAAACCCTACGAATAAGCAATGTGGTAAATCCTTTTCAAGGAGTTGTCTTTGAAATCATGAGAAAAACTCATGATGCAGAGAATCCCCATGAATGTAGTCAGTATGGTAAAGTTTTCTGCTTCATGGTACCATTACAGGAGAGTAAAAGCTTTAGTGTGTGAGCTACATCTTAAAGCCTTTGCATATCACAGTAGTCTTTGAGAACCTTAAAGAACTCATTCTGAAGAAAATCTATTAGAATCAAAGTTGTGTTAAGATCTTTGACCCACCAATTTGCATTCAGTTACACTAGATTATTTGAGAGGAAAATTCTAACAATTGTCAACAATGTATTCATGCATTATGACATCCATCCTTACTTTGTTTCCAATTAAAACCTCATATGGACAAAAGACCTATGAGTTTAAACCATAAGGTAACCCTTTTAGATTTCAAAATTGTCTTCAGTTACATGAAATAAATTATCCAGTTGTAAAATTTGTGTGTATTACTGCCTTTTCTGTGACAACACACAATGTCTGTGTCAACTTCCAAATGTGTTTGCCTTGCCTTATGGTTCAAGAGGGATATGGGATCTATATGAAATGGGCATCACAAGTGTCATACATAACAGCTAAAGCAGGAAGTTTGGAGCTCATATACTCCACCTGCAGCATGAAGCAGAGTGAGAATTACAGATGCTATGCAGTTCAAAACTATCATTCCCATCCCAAGTAACATACTTAATTCCAAGAGTGCTGCATTTCCTAAACTTTCACAAATGATAAAACCAACTGAGAAGTATTCATTTCTCTGACTTCAAAACTGTATGTTTGATTTCTGTTACATGAAAGAATGCTTGATGAAAAGCTCTGTGGATAAGCCTGTAGGTGCCGCAGCACCTGAGTTACAGGAATTAATGCTTACACAATTAAAACATTCATGAGTAAACATATATTAGTTTAAGAATTTGCTTTAATTTCCATTCTGTGATCTCAGTGTTCTTTGCATGTTTGTGTTCCTGTACGTTCTGGTATCCATGAAGAACAGACCCTTTGTTATTCTCATACCAGGAATTATACAAAGTTGTCAAAAACCTGACCTAGGTCCTGGGAATGAACTTGACTTAACTGCAAAGCCAGGTCTCTAGTACTGTAAATATTTTAAATCTTTATATATCATCTTGAGGTCAAGAAGTAGAAAAGAATTCATAGAAGTGAGCAACCCTATTTGTATGTAATATTTGATCACTTTGGGCATAATAATTGTATTCAATTTCAAGGAAAGAAACTTTCAAATCTGTTTTTATCATAGCCTTGGAGGAAATAAATGATTTACCAAAGTCACTTAAATGTAATGGAGGAGATCACCAACTGTGGTTGTGATCAGTATTTTGAAACATTGGAGTAGGTATTGAAGTTTACTGTATGTGTAGCAAATTCATTCACAGAAGTTTATTACATTGTTCTGATATTTTTTTCTGTGGCAGCTGTTTATGTTCTAATGCATTTCCTCTTGGTGATAGCTATTTTTCCGCTGCAATGTATAAAATGGGAACCCCATCATCTATGTGGTCCATTGCTTATTTACATCAGGCAGTGTGTGATCAGTTTTCAGGGAAGGGTCTCTGAGAAAGCATGGTACATTGTTTTTAATGTTTTCACAAATTCCATTAAGATGTTTGCTTTCAGCCTTGCTTAAATGTCAGTAATTAGTGATAAAATGCTCAATAGTATGTGTTTATGTATGTATATATTGTTTGAATTTCCATGTTTCTTCATGTTCCTATATTTACTATGTCCCATCATCTTGCAGAACTGCCTTCTAAGAGAATTATCTAGAGATGTTAGATAATGTAACACAGGAACGAGATTTATTTCACAAAGCATGTTGTGTGTCTATAATGTAAGTAAGGGATCTTAGGTCATGGCAGTTAAATGAAGGGCGTGTGACACTTTGTGTGGTTTATATTCATCATCGTTATGTGATCTTCAAGGTTATATTGCCAGTTTTACATACCACAAACTTTCTCTCTCAGCTCATTGATACTCAAATAAACGTAGTTGAAAAAGTATGTCCGTACAATATTCTCTTCTATTCAGATTATAAACAAATTGTCATCTGAGGATGGAAGAAAATGATGTGATTTGAATAATAAACGCTCTTAGCAAATGAAAATTATTTACCTGATTTCGTGTTTTGAAATGTGTTACTTCATTATTAGGAGTAAATACTTGTTCTTAACGCTTTCTCAGAACTACAGGTGAATGTCATAGAATTGTTTCAATAGGTAAAGCTGCTTGTTGCTAACCTGGATGATTTGAGCTCAACCTCTGGGTAGCCTATACCACTCCTACAATTTTTCTAATATTTGTATAATTGGACTGCTGCATATGCATACTCACACACTAGCACATACATAAATAATTTTTCAACCTAACTAAAGGCCGTTGTGGTCACTGGCCAAAAGACACCTTAGGTTCCATGTTGAGAACTCACATATGGGATGTAGATCATAAATAGCAACAAGTTGTCCTCTCACTGGCACATACACACCATAGCATAGGTGTGTACACACAAACACATTTTTAAATAGATAATATTAACAAAGGAAAGAACCCAGTTATTGAAGACAGAAATGATTTTCAGTTGTAAATAATTGTAGGATTTAAGACTTAGTACTGTTCACTAAAAGAAAAAAAAATGATTCTTTTGTACATCTTATTTTATCATTTCATTCCTTGATTCAAGGATAGGACATTTTAAAAACATCTCCACTTGGCTCAGAAGTGCATCCTTGTCATCCTAGACCTGGGAGTTCATGGTAGGCTAATCTCTCTGAGATTGTGGTCAGCTTGGTCCACAGAGTGAGTTCTTTTGTTTGTGTGCTTCTTTGTTTTTCAAACAGAATTTCCATGTGTAGCATTGGCTGTCCTATACTCACTTTGTAGACCAGGTTGGCTGCAAATTCAGGTTTCATCCTTGCTGAGTGCTGTTATTGCAGGTGTGTGCCACCATGCCCAAATCCACAGATCAAATTCTAAAACATCCATTGCTGTGGGGAAATATCATGTATCAAAATGATTCCAAAAATATACAATGTATCTCAAATTATAGGCTTTTTTCCCCTTGAGGATACTGTCCACAGTGATGACAGATGTATTTTTCTTGAAGTTTTCTGAATTGGTGCTTGCTGTCCTTTGTATAAGTGGGAAATGTAGCATTGAAACATCCACCTGATAGATCAGACATCATGATTACCAGAAGGCACTGCTCCTGAGCAATCTAGTTTAGTGGAGTCATTTATTTTATTTTCAGGTAAGAACTTGTGGTCCAAATTAAACATTCCAAAGGCATTTCTGTCCATTTTTTAGAATTACATATATTTCATCATGACTTTGAGCTAAGAGTGCCCTTATAGCTCTGATTTTACATTGTGATTACAGAGTAGGATTTAATTTAGCAAAGGTATTATTTAGCATGGCTCACAGTAGGTGAACCCATATTTGGATATATCCATATTCCCTAAGTGACTTCCCGGTGCTCACTTTGTTGAAGAAAACCATTGCTTTGGAAAGGACTCACATGCTCTTATTGCCTGCCCCAGCAAAAACCTCTTTCTCAGTTTTTCTGCATTGGCTGGTGTGATGGCTAGTCTGGGTAATCAGTTTGACTATATCTGGACCTAAGGCAAACACATAGAGCTGAGTACTGTGGGGAATTTTTCATACTCATAGCTTTTGAAGTGGAAAGCCCTGTTTTAATCTGAGTGTTTTAAGGTGATAAAATTCACCTTTAATCTCATCCACAGCTGTGTGTAGTCCGGTTGCATCCTACCTATGTAAAGAACATTGATGATATTAGCTTTTTCTCTTTTTTATTCTCATTAGAGCCTACTTCCTTGGAATCTGTTATATATTGAAGATGATCTGAGATATTCTACCTGCACTGAACAACTATTAGCTTCTTCAACTTTCCATTGGTAGTCAGTGATTGTTTAGACTAGTTGGACTACAGGCTGTGAGACATTTGAATGAATGAACTTTCTATATACATATTTATTCTATGAGTTCTGTTCATTTAGGGAACCTTAAATGATATATATCTGTTTATTTTTTCCATTTCTCACTGAGAAAGATGTGCAGGGTAACAATAGTGCACTTCAGTGTTCATCATCGCTTTCCTGCTTTTCTGTTAGGTTTTTCTCATGCCTACCAGTTAAAAAGTAGTTTCAGTTTACCTGAACCCAACATGGAGACAAAAACAAAAACCCTTGTTTCCTATACTCTCTGTGTAATTGTGGGACATATTGATAACTCCACTCACTGCAAGTTGATTATACTAATTATCCACCTTGATTCCAGTAAGAAGAAGAGGAAGTGCTTTATGGATGATGTGATTTGCTGAGGTCAGTATCACTACACACAAAGGGCAGGAGCAGTCAGCTGAACAGAGTAAATTCAAGTGGTTAGTCCTCCATAGGCTGGATGGGAAGACAGACAGGAAGGCTATTGGAGACAGGCACAAATGCTGCTGAAATGCGAATCTCGTATCTCGGGATACCTGGAAAAGTTTTGTCCCTGGACAGGAAGCCTGAACCAGGACCCAATATGCTACGTAGCTTCAGCACATTCTAACCCTAATAGAGGTGTTTATATCACTCAAGATGAAATGGCTAATCAGGGCCTCCATGCAGAACAGAATGCAGGTCCTTCTAGATGCAGCACTCTCAGTTCTGCTCTGTTTCTGAGCGTGCTTAAAAGTCACAGTGTTCTGAGATTTGAGAGTGGACACTGCAAATTTTGAGGGAAGCTCGAGGAAGTTCTAAAGGCCCCAAATGGTGATTGGAAGGTCATTGCTCACAAATGGGAGGTGTAAGATGGTGAGTAGCACTAGGTGGAGTGATGGTCCTTCCTGGACTGGATGGGAAGACAGAAAGGAGGGCTATAAGATAATGCACTAAGTGTTACTGAGTTACAAATCTGCATACCTAGAAAAGTTTTGTGCCTGTATAGGAAACCTGAATCAGGAACCAATATGCTATGTACCTTCAGCACATTCTAACCCTAACAAAGGTGTTCATGTCACTCAAGTCAATCTGGCCAATCAATGCCTGTCAGGCTAGGAGGCAGGTTCTTCAGGGAATCATGCTGGAGGTTTTGCTCTGTAACTGATTAGGCTTAAATAATTCCATGTGAAGTGCTCTGAGCACTACTAGGTGTTGTGAGGAAAGTTCAAGCAAGTTCAAAAGTCCCAACTTGGTGAGTGGAGGTTCACTGCCCATTAATGGAAGGAGCAGTCCACTGAGCACAGCTGGCTAAAGTGATGGGTCCTGCCAGGTGAGATAGGTGGGAAGACAGATGGAGGACAGGCATATGTGCTACTGAAATGCACATCTCTGAATGTCTGGAAAGGGCATGGGCATGAATGGCTAACCTGGGACTGGACTATTATGCTGTATATCTTCATCAGGCAGTAACCCCAAGGGAAGAGCTCATGTCACTCAAGACACTCTGTCCAATCAGTGTCTCCAGGGACACTTGCCTGTCAAGCTAGGAGGCAGGTTTCATTTACTGCTCATTAATTTTAAATTGATGACGACTGTTTTTGTTGTTGTTACTGTTTGACTTTGATTAAAGCTTGGTTGCAGGGGTTCTCAGCTATGAGGTAGGGATATCTACACTGGATATTGAATGTGGAAATGACTGTGCCTTTAAAAGGAACAGGAAGAGCTCCTGGAGACTGGAAAATTATACAGAAAAAGAAATTTCTCAGACTAAGGCCCCGTTTGCCCCTAGCTGAGAAGGCCTCAGCTGTCTGAGTCATTTGATCTCCGATTCCCAAGTAGAAGAGCTCCTCACTGCTAGTGTCCTGAGGTCCAGCTGGGTTGTCCAAGTTAATAAGAGACTCTGGCAAGGCCTAGTAATCAGGAACACCAGTAGAAGGTAGTGTGCAAGTTCTTTCCCAGATTCTCCCTTGATGCAGCTATTGGAAGCTCTGAGGGAGGCTACAAACCATACTATGGTATGTGTGTGAAGCGCATTCTCCCTGGGCCAGGATAAACAAGTCTGCTGAACTATGTATAAGAGTCTACTAGGCATGAGATGGACCTGGGTCAGACTCTGGTTCTATTGGTCTATGGGGTGACATGGGCAGAAGCCCTTGCTATCTGACCCTTCCCATGTGTGGTTTCCCCGGGCACAGGGCGGCTCTTTAGCCCTGGCAGTGGAAAGGAATGGTTGTTATACTAGTATTGTCAGTGTGCACAAACAGTCATTGCTTCTGGTGTGCTATTGGATGACTGATTAGAAAACAGAAAGTCTTGTTCCTAGAAGTTCTGAACCTTGCCTTCTACATCCAATTCTATGTGACAAATTCTATACATAGTTTTGAAACTAGTAGACATGACATGATTGGGATCATGCTTCAGCAATACTTGATTAGAATCTTTATTGCCTTTCTAGTACGACCAGCTTAAATGGCACAATGCAGGGAAATTCAATTTCAGGATACTAAAGCAATTTCTGAGATGCAGAGGTTTCCCAGGTGTGGATGCTGTTAGGTAGGTTGGATATGGCAGATTTCACATCCTGTGACACAGTCCCTGTGGGAGGAAGTAGATGTTAAATAATTTTTCATCCTTGTTATGTATATGGACTTCAATAGGACTGGATTTGCCTGAAAGCACAATTGGGGATGAAAGGTTGGAGAGTCATAGCCCACCTTTTGATAACCTTTGTTTTCCAGAAAGACCTCTTGTCTAGGGGGCCTTCCTGCTTGGAAAAGAGATCAGTAGTAGTAGAAATACAACAGTTTAGGTATCACTTTCAGTTGTTTCTGTAGGAACTGTGAAGTCTGCTTCATTTATTTTTTTGGACATAGAATGAAAACTTACAGGTCAAATTCACATTTTTCTTCTCATAGTTTCCTTAAATCTTTTAATTAGAACTTGTATGTATTTTTAGTCATGTTCCAGGTTGGTATCCAGCAGGTGGAGCTGAGAGGGGAGTGGCCAGTCTAGCTGGACACCCTCCGTGGCTGAGCAGGATGATGCGTGTCGACAGCCTGAACCTCCTGGATGCCCCAGGAAATAAAACACCACCGAGCTGGGAGATCTGTTGAACAGGAACTTGGTTTATTGAATAAAGTGGTGCTTTTTATAGGTTTGGGTCAAGGAGCAGGATTAAGGAAGTGAGGTAAGATGACATAGAGGGCAAGGTTAGGTAGTGCAAGGAGAGATGAGCCAGTGACAAAACTCCACATAACAGTTACTGGGCAAGGTTAATCTTTAGGCGGATATGCTGGATCACTTTTGTCTAGAAGTGGCACCTAAAGACAGTTCTCCAAAGTCGAGCCAGGCTCAGGTAGATGCAGCAGGCCTTATCAGGCCAAAAAATTTCCCCCCCTTTTTTTTTATTTGACAATAGACATGGCCCCTGTCTTTGGTTGTACCCCACATAGAGATTTTACCTTTCATTGAGTACCATGTCAGGAGCACCTCCAGGACCTGTCTTAGGTCATCCTAGCACATCTTACCCATTATTAGTCAGATATAGGGCAGAGGAATCTTTTCTAGGAAGATGCCTGTGCCTAGGCCCAATTGGATTTCTGAGTAGCTAATGGATGATAATGTATTTCTACTTGATGAGCTTAATTGCCCTTTACCTCTGCTGGATAAACTGCATGAGCTTGTTAAGAATGCATGGCCCAAGAGTAAGTAGGAAAAAGAGGAAAAGTAAGGGTCTTAGTAGAGGAAGAATATAAAGCAGGAGGCCATGAAAGCCAATCCACAGGGGTTTTTCTTAAAGTTCTCAGCGTCATCTCTCCAAGGCTTCTTGGAGGATTTTGACTTGATCTCTGACAATGCCCAATTTGTTGGTGTAGAAGCAGCATTTTTCCTACAAAAACAAGCAGATGTCACCTTTTTTGGCAGTTAGTGGGTCCAAACCCATTCTGTTTTGAAGCACTACCTCTGGCAGGTAGTCTAAAGGCCATTCTTTCCCCACAACAAAACACCATTCAGGGGTGGGGAGACAAGGAAGGAATTTCTCCAGGAAGGAGTTGGAGTGACAGAGGGAGAAGTGGACACTCCCAACATTAATGCTGCCTTTATCAGGATGAGGTAATACCTGAAAACAGTCCCCTGTGGAAAGGTCAGGGGAAAAGGGAACAGGGAAGTAATTTAAAATATTTAAAGTATTTAAAATATTTAAAACATTTAAAATATTTAACATTAAATGTTCAAATAAAACCAGTGGATGGTAATTAAGTCTTGAACACCCCCACCGTCTGTATAGCCAATGGGGGCCTCATAGTTCCAACAGAACCTCTGTCCTTCCATGCCAAAGCAGGAAGACTGAGCTAGGCCACATTCTTTTATAACCTCTTGGGCCTTGGCATGATCTCTGAATCCCCCTTCACTGATCATCAGGGTCACCAGGAAAAGGATCATCTTCAACATTTTCATTGGTTTCTGGGGAAATAAAAGAATGCTTCTCAGGGGTAGATAACTCCCTGGAGGGTCATCATTGTCATCCTCATCTTTTAGTGGTGGCAAATATTTTATCTCTACCTGGAACCCATATGGACCTCTTCTCATCTTTGGGGAATATACATCCAAATTCTCTTCCTGCTGTGAGAAGAGGGTTGGGTCCTCTCCAAGCTCCTGTCAAAGGATCTCTCCATCTGACTCTTATGGAACTATATGGAGTGGATATAGATCAATGTTTTTGAAATGGTGACTGATTATCTTTTGAAAATTTTAAAATATTTAAAGTAAACAATACCTTTTTCAGTTGATCGTGAGGGGGTAATGATTCCCCCTTTTGTTTTTGTAATTGTATCTTTAAAGTGTGATTAACTCTTTTTGTTATGGTTTGGCCCTTTGGATTATAAGGAATGCCAGTAGTATGATAAATTTTCCATGTCTGTAAGAATTCCCGAAATGGTTTGCTTATAAAGCATGGACCATTGTCTGTCTTAATATTGTCAGGTAGACCCAAGGTGGTAAAACACTGAAGCATATGACTAATAGCATGTTTGGACTTCTCTCCAGCATGAATCAAGGCCCAACATGTATTCGGAAGAAAAATGTATTTTATTTTTTCCAAATGGGAAAAGCTAGTGACATCTATCTGCCAAAGATTATTGGGACATAATCCTCTAGGATTGATACCTGACTTTTTTAGGGGTGGTAATTGAAGGAAGGGTTGGCATGACCTGCAAGTTCTGATAATCTTTTTAAGATCTTTAACAGGGACTTGTGGAAATTTATCTTGAGGCCTCTCCAATTAGTATGAGTTAAGGAATGGAAGTCTGAAGCCTCAGTCACTGTATTTAGTTGTGTCCCAGATGCCAAACTAACAGCCAGCTCGTTTCCCTATGACAGGGATCCGGGAAGGTTTTGATGTCTTCTGAGATGTTGTAGGTATAGTCAGTAAGCTCTTTAATGGAGCAAAAAATGGGCCTGAATCATAAAAGGAGTTATGGGATTTGCATCTAATTTAATATGGGCCTCAGCTAAGGAAGGTAGCAGATTTACAACATAAAGGCTATCTGAAAACAAATTAAAGGGCTCCCTAACCTTATCCAAGGCAAGAACAACTGCATAAAGCTTCTTGAACTGGGCTGAGCCTTCAACCTCCTGGGAAATGGCTTGGACAGGAGTCATTTTAACATTGGGCCAATGGGATGAATAGACCACTAATGAGGCTCTTCTGTTTCCACCATCCATAAATATCGTTAGAAATTTGGGATCAGGTTGGGGGAGAAAAAGACTTGGTGGTCTCCAGGCTAAATGTGAAAAGGAGCTCATACACTTATGGTGGCCATAGTGACAATTAATAGTACCCCTAAACTCTTCCAAAGCTAAGGCAATCCTGGTATTGTTTCTCTGAAGCCATGTAAAGTCAGCTATATTGTAGGGAATTGTCAAAGAATGTGGTTTCACGCTAAACACTCTGAATTATTTCTTCCTTTAATAATACAATCTGCTGTTTGGTGAGTCATGGGATAAACCTGTGGGGTCCCTCCAACTGAAAGATGAATCCAATTGATGGGTTTTCCATCTTGGGCTAATAAAGCAGTGCAGAGGGTGTCCCCGAGGAAGAGATATAGGGTGACAGGAATGTCAGACTCAAACCTCTTTAAAGTTGCCATATCTGTAGCTTGCTGAACCTTTTGCAAAATTTGTTGATGTCATGAGGATAAAACAAATTTGTAGCAAGATCAGAGCCCTTCAAAAGGTCAAAAAGTGGGATAGGTCCTCTGTGGAAATGGGAATCCATGGCTGCATCCAATTAATCTCTCCTAGCAAATTTTGGAATTGAGTTAGTGAGTAAGAATCTTGAAAAATGTAACCGTGGCTTCATCAGGGAGACCCCCTCAAGAAAACGTGTGGATCCCAAGATATTAAAAGAGGAGAGTGTCTGATTTTTTTCAGGGTCCACCTTTAAGTTATTGTCTTTAACAATAGTAAGACAATTAGTCATCACGTCTTGCAACCCAGCAGGGCTGGAACTCCCCAAAATAATGCCATCGATATAGATATAAAATAAGGCATCTGTTTGATGTATTAAAGGAGTAAAAAGGTGGAGCATATAATATTGGCACATAGCAGGATTATTGTCCATGCCCTGAGGCAACACTGTCCACTCAAACCTCTTATCTGGCCCCTGAAAATTTATTGAGGGTAATGAAAAGGCAAACTTTTCTGTATCCCTGGGATTGAGTGGGATAGAAAAGAAACAATCCTTAATATCAATTACAGTCAAATGGAGACCACAAGGGATGGCAGGTATCCAGAGCAATCCCCTTTGAGGGGTCCCAAAGGATAGTATCCTCCCATTAATCTTTCTTAGATCATGAAAAGTCTCCAAGAGCCATCGGCCTTTTTTTTTTTAAATCACAAAAACAGGTGAATTCCAAGGGCTAGTAGAGGGCCTTATATGTCCCACATTGAGTTGCTGTTGGACCAAAATTTTTAACTGCGCTGGCTTAGCAAAAGGTAGAGGCCACTGCTCAAACCAGACTGGGTCCCCAGGGGTCCATCAGATTTTTGGGACTGAAGGGCAAGCAGTGGCCTTTAGAATTGGGGGTGAACCCGAGAATGTTTGTTTCTTAATTGCTCAAAATAAGGATCATCCCGTTAGTTAGAATGGACATTTCGTCCCTGCTCAAATTGCTGTTCATATTCCTCATGGTCTAATATGTCTTGGTAGAGGGCCTTATGATCAGTGGTAATATAGGCCTCTGCTTCACCCAGAACATCTTGTCCCAAAAGGTTGGGAGTAAGACCAGGGACCACTAGGGGGCGCACTTCTCCTTGGTTGCCATCAGGATCCACCAAAGGCCACCAGCTGGCAGTCTCTTATGACTTGATTGTCCACCCACACCCATTAGAGAGGGGCCAGGGACGAGCTGCCAGGAGTGAGGGCCTCCTACTTTCTTCTCACAGTACGGTCTGCTCCCACATCAATTAGGAACTGAAAGCTCCGGTCCCCAATTGTGAGTGTCATTTTAGGTCTCATACCAGGGACCAGGGCGACAGTCCAATGAACGTTGGTCCCTCTCTTCTCCTTATTTAATGGGGCTGGGGATGACCCTAAGAGGAGTTTAAAGGTTTACCTTTAAGGTTAAATTGGGATCTATAATCCTTGGCCCAGTGAAAATGCTTTAGCACTTGGGACAGGGCTTGCCTAGTAAGGTGCCCATTGTGCTGGCATCAGGAACATTTTGAGACCTGTTGGGGCATTCTCATTTAAAATGGCCATTCTGTCCACAGCCAGAGCATGTCTGCCCCTGAGTCCTAGTGACCTGCTGAAGGGCGTTGACTAATGCAGTCATTTCCTCCTGGCAGGCTGTTTGCATGGCAGTAGCCATTGCCCTGACCTGAAAGGAGGTGGTCCCTACATCTTTAGTGGTGACAATCCACTTACCCATCCCCATATTACACATCCTCGCACAGGCCAGCTTGTGATCTGAATTCATGCCATCCCACACTAGCAACTTAACAAACTAATCATGAAACTCCCCTGGGGGAACTTTCTTCTCAGACTTTTATCTACCCAGTCGATGAAGGAAGAGAGGTCCTCTGAGGGCTTTTGTATAATTCCTGAAACAGGGGATTCTATAGGCCCCTCATTTAGCTTTCTCCAGGCCGCCAAGCCTGCTGCTCTAATCTGCTCCTGATAAGGGGCTGGGAGAACAGCCTGCTCAAGGCCTGTGAAATACTGGTCAGCTGTGCCCAGAAGCATTCCATAAGTTATAGGCACCTGGAGGTTAGCTCGTTGATTGCATTCCCCCTGGACCCTGCATTCCTCCTTGTAAAAGGCCAATCATTTAAGGAAGGCCTTCCCCGAAAGGACAGCCTTGGTAAAGTCGATCCAGTCTCATGTAGTGCATGACTGATACACACCAGCCCCTCAAGGATGGTCTCAGCCCAAGGCGAATTGGCCCCATCCTCTGCCACTGCTGAATGCAGTTCCTTGAGGTCTAGAGCCTCCCAAGGAGCCCAGTCAGGGGGATCGGCCGCCCCAGGAGCAGTGGTGAGAAAGAAAAGTTCCATGGGTCACTCCAAATATGGAGGGGGTATAGCGGAGTCAGAGAGGGGTTAGTAATTGAGCCCTGTTTCAGTGGTACAGCCGGAGGGGTAGGGGCTGGCCAGGGACCATTCTCAAATGGATCTAAAGAAGGATATATATTCTGTCTCTGGGGAGTGGACTCATCATCTGACTTAATGCTGCTTTTGGCTCCAGCACCTTCCTCCTTTTTTTTTGGGGGGGGGAGTTCCTCCTCAGGTTCACTTTCCTGTCCCGTACCCTTATCCTTATGTTCTTTGGGAAGTTTTGGAGGGAAGCAGCCCTTAAGGGCTGTGACTAGGGAATGACTCCCAGAGGGGGGATATCCCCATCCTGAACCTGTGCTCTGTTGACCAGCCTCTCTACTCTGTCCCAGGTTTCCCGTCAAACAGGGCGCCCTCATCCTGCAGCCATGGAGCAACCTTTATAACATACTTACATACTTGAAGGGCTTGAGTATAAAGCAGCTTGAAACCCCTACTTTTAAGCAAATTTTGTAAAGATTCCAGAGGACTGCCCCATATTCAACGGAAGTACACTCACCTGTAGACCAGTTGGCCTGTCAGCATTCTTCCCTCGAGCAGAATACTCACAGGGGGCACCAGTGTGCTGGGTCAATATCTGGCAGGTGGAGCTGAGAGGAGGGTGGCCAGTCCAGCTGGATGCCCTCCCTGGCTGAGCGGGATGATAAATTTCGATGGCCTGAACCTCCCCAGATGCTTCAGGGAATAAAACACAACTGAGCTGGGAGATCTGTAGAACCAGGAACTTGGTTTATTGAATTTAGTGGTCTTTTTTATAGGTTTGGGTCAAGGTGCAGGATTAAGGAAGTGAGGTAGAGGGTGAGGTTAAGTGGTGCAAGGAGAGGTGAGCCAGTGACAAAACTCCATGTAACAGTTAATAGGCAGGGTTTATTTTAAGGTGGATATGCTGAATCACTTTTGTCCAGAAGTGGCACCTCTTAAATCAGAAGCTAAAGACAGGTCTCCAAACTTGAGCCAGGCTCAGGTAGATGCAGCAGGTCTTATCAGGCCCAACATAAATATACCTCAATTTCTGAATCCATTCCTCAATTGTGGACATCTAGGTTGGTTCCAGATTCTGACTATTATGAAAAAAGCTGCTATGAGTATAGTTGAGCAAATGTCCCCGTTGTGTGGTTGAGCATCTTCTGAATATATGCCCAGGGATTGTATAGCTGAATCTTGAAGAAACACTGTTCATAATTTTTTTGAGAAAGCACCAAATTAATTTCCAAAGTGGTTGTACAAGTTTACATTCCCACCAGTAATGAAGAGGGTTCCCATTTCTCCACATCCAGTCCAGCTTGTGGTGCAGATGATGTGATGGTACACATGAATGACCCTAAAAATTCAACCAAGGAACTCTACAGAAGATAAACATCTTCAGCAAAGTGGCTGGATACAAAATTAAATAAAAAAATATGAAGCCCTCCTGTATACAAAAGACAAACAGGCTCAGAAATAAATCAGGGAAACAACACCCCTTCACATTTGCCACAAATAACATAATGTACCTTGGTGTGACTCTAATTAAGCAAATGAGAGACTTGTATAAAAAAAAAGAAAACTTCAAGGAAGATATCAGAGGATGGAAAGATCTCCCATACTCCAGTATTGATAGGATTAAGATAGTAAAAATGGCCACTCTACCAATGCAATTCCAATCAAAATACCAACTCTGTACAGACCTTGAAAGAACAATTCTCAGTTTCATATGGAAAAAACAAAAAACCCAGAATTGATTTAAAAAATGCCTGTACAATACAAGATTTTCTGAAGGTACCTTCATCCCAGAAAGCAAGTAGTACTATAGAGCAACAGTAATAAAAAGTGGCATGGTACTGGCACTGGTACTTTAAATCTTAAGGGGGTGTGCATCTACTCATTAATAATTTTTATTAAATCATATCAATAAGTTGAGGGGAAAAACCAAGTATAGGGGAATCAACTGCTATCTCAGTTTCAGATTCAGATTGAGGGTGTCTAGTTGGCCAATGCTACCTTGGACTATTGTTTCTGCTCATTAACCTTGCTTCACTATTAAGAGTGTACTTTTCTTAACTTTAAATTATTCTCAAGGGCCTGGAAGGATGGCTCAGCTGTTAAGAGCCCTGTCTGCTTTTCCAAAGGTCCTGAGTTCAAGTCCCAGCAACCACATAGTGGCTCATGATCATCTATAATGAGATCTGGTGCCCTCTACTGGTGTGTACTGTATAATAATAATGAAATAAATCTTTAAAAAATTATTCTCTAAGATTTTGTATATCACAGACATTAGCAAAATAATCTTCCCCAACCTTGTTAAATAATCTTTTTTTCAAATTATTTCTAAGTAAAATGGTCATTGCTAAAACCTTACAAATATGGTTCCTTTCAAGAGCGGTGGTTAATTCATTAATTTGCTCCATCAACCATGCAAAAAGAGATTAAGCATTGTTAAAATTTCAAATACCAGTGATATTGCCCAGTGAGGGGACTAAAAGCCTCCTTAGAGTTTTCATACAACTCATGTTATGAGGAATATGGGCATCATAATGGCATCAAAGAGAGCTATGTTCCATAACAGCACAAAGTCCTCAGTATAAACAGTTCTTGGGGTTATGCTTCTCCAACACAAACTCATCATGACTATGTTAACAGGGGAGCCAAATTCAATGAGTGCTACAGATGTTTTGCTGTTGCTCCTGCATGGCTCTCTAAAGGACCAGGTAGCCAAAATAGTTTGCCTATATATGGGGGAAGGAGGAATGAGGTTAGCTCAGGCCCTGCAAAGGAGAATTCAGGGTATTGGGTGGGCTATGCCAGCCTTGAGGACCATATAACATGGAAGAACTGGGGGATTGCCAGAAAAAATTAGCAGCTATGTCTGTTTTGATATGTTAAAAACAAACCTCTGCCATTTATTCCAGGTATGAAACCTACATCTATGGAAATATAAACTTCAGTGAGAGCCGTATGGTCTCCATTAGGCAATGATTAAAAAATGAGCTCACAAGGAAGAAAGGTGGTAAAGACAAAGATTGTGTTTTTCTTTACTTTATATCATCTTTCTTTTCTTTGAGGGAGGGCGGGTACCCATACTGGACTCAAATTTTTGCTGTCAAGTTTTGTTTTTATAATTAATTTTTATTTTATTAATCATTTTTATTTTTTCACAATTTATTCATTGTATACCCCTATTAAAGTCCACTCCCTCAACTCCTATTGGTCCCACCCCCCTTCAATCTTTCCCCAAAACCCTTTCCCCTAGTCCACTCAAAAGAGGAGTTCCCCTACTTTGCCATCCATCCACACATTATCAGAAAACTACTCACCTATTAAAAACAGGGAAATAAAATTTCTGCTCTTATTACTTCTGCATAGGCCACTGTGCTCACCTCAGAAGATTTCATAATATGAATCTTGCCTACAAGCTTACTGTGAAATAAACACTAGGTATAACTCATTTTAGAGAGTCCCACCCTAAGACACTGTTTGATTTACCAACTCACATCCAGAAACACGTGAAATTTAAAATGCTATGAAGTGTGAAATATTTTTTCACAAGCATTTCAGAGAATGTAGTTCTCTTGCTGCCTTGTTTCCCACAAGCACAGAAAGGAAGGATGGCCAGAATATGAGGTATAAAGCTTGGAAGACCAACAAGCATAACAGTGATCAGAACACTCAGGGAAATAAGTTCAGAAAGTAAGTTCAACTTTAATTCCTGAAAACAGAGGGTATGTACCCCTTGGGGAGTGACTAGGATGCTCCAAGGATAGGTGTAGATAATTTTTTAAAACTGGGCACTTCAAGGATGCTTGATTTGCATTAAACAGCACATTACTATCATGTGAACAAGAACACGGAACCTAATTATCCTATATTTGAAGGGAGGGGAGTGTTATCAGGGATCTGTGTCAAAGGCCATGTATCAAATTTGGTTGGTGGCATCTATGTCTAAAGACACTCTGCAGATGAAGTCAGGCAGAGAAAACTCACCCTTGCCATAGTTATACAACTAGGCCAGCAGCAGGGTCATACATGGAAGAGAAAGCCTCCTCCCTCACATCTCAAAATTCAGTCTGGGTTGTGATGGTTTTCAATAGAACCCCTGGAACAATAGGTATGTGTACACAAAGAAACTTCTACAGGCTACCACTGTTGTGTTACTTTCAGAGAACTTTCTGGCTGGTGTTAGATATTCCTTACATATTCATCCACTGGACTAAACTTTTCTTGTCTAAAGTGAGGCATTTGAAAACAGCAAATGTTGAGAATCAGGTTTATCAATAAGTCTTCCCTAAACACATTTTATAATACTTTTGCATGTAATTGATATTTACCATTCATTGTATTCTTTTTAAAAATCAGTTTATTTACTTTACATTCCAATCATAATCCCCCCTCCCTTCTCTCCCCCATTACTACCCTCCATTCCTATTGCCCCTATTCCCTTTCTTCTTCCCCTTCAGAAAAGGGAGGTCATTTTCATTGAACTAGTTTTTCAGTTCTGTTGCATCTCAGTGGACCAAAGAACAAAAAATCCTTTCCACATTGCTTATAGTCACAGAATTCCTCTCCAGTAAGGATGCTTTTATGATGATGATGACTCTAGGTTTGTGCAAGGCCTGACCATTTTAACACATTCATAAGTTCTCTGCAGTAGGAATCCTTTCATGATGATGAAAATTATACAAATATATAATGGTTTCACCATGTTAAAAGAAGTCATAGGCTTTCTGTCCATTAGGATTTTTTCATGAGTGTGAAGATGACTCTGAAGTGCAAAAGTTTATTCACATTGGTTGCAGTCAGACAGCTTCTTTCCAGTATGCGTTCTTTTATGTATTAAAAGATGTTATATGCAAAGGCTTTGCCACATAGTTATATTCATATGGTTTCCCTCCAGAATGTGTTGTTGTCTTAGGAGATGACTGTTTCATGCAGAGGCTTTATCACACTAATTGCCCTCACGAGGCTTCTCTTCACTGTGTGTTTGTTCATGTTTTTGGAGACTACTCTGCTGTGCAAAGGTTTTATCATATTGGCTATATTCATAAGGTTTCTTTCTAGTATGTGTTCTTTAATGGCTTATGAGATGACTTTTTTTGCAAAGGCTTTATTGCACTGGTTACATTCATAAGGTTTCTCTCCAGTGTGTGTTCTTTTATGGCTTGAGAGAGTACTGTTTTCTGCAAAGGAGTTACCACACTGGTTACATTCATAAGGTTTCTTTCCAGTGTGTGTTCTTTTATGCCATATGAGATCACTGTTTTCTGCAAAGGCTTTACCACACTGGTTACATTAATAAAGTTTCTCTCCAGTATGTGTTCTTTTATGCTGTATGAGATGACTGTTTTTTGCAAAGGCTTTACCACATTGATTACATTTATAAGACTTCTCTCCTGTGTGTGTTCTTTTATGCCACATGAGAACAGTGATATAGGGGAAGGCTTTACCACATAGAGTGCATTTAAAGGGTTTCTCTCCAGTATGACTGCTTTCATGCCTGCAAAGATAATTGGCACATGTGAAAGATTTACCACAGTCATTTCATTACACTAATAAATATATTTATCTATATGAATTAATTTTATAATTCAGTTTAATGGTAAAGAAGAATAAAATTTTAAAGTTTTATCACTTTATTTACATTCATGATATTCCCCTCCATTATGGGTATTTTTGAAGTTCCCTGTGATGGTAAGAGCATTTGTTATGTGGTTCACTGTTATAGCATCATTTTTCTATAAGAGGTCTTCTCGTGTATATGAAGAGTATTGTAAGAATTCAGAGTTTTACCAAAGCAATCCCATTCACAAATTTTTGTACGGTATGAATGACACTTCATTTACAAAGTGAGCCAGGACAAGCAGAAGAAGTTCCAAATTTCTAGTATTTATAGGTATTTTCAGCAGTATGATTTTGCTGATGAATTCTCAGTGAAGTTGCAAAACCAATTAACTGTTACCTTGTATCACATTCAGAAAATCTACTCAAAGTGGGGACTTCTACAAAATTAATTGTTCTTGGAGAAACACAGGTACACTGCTTCTTTCAATATCGCTATGCTCATGTGTCTTATAAACATTGTGACATATGATACACCAATTTAAATTACAAGAATAATAAAAGATTCCCACATTGAATTAACACAGTTTGTTTTTTGTTCATCATAGACATGTCATATAGGGATTAAGGTTTCTCCACAACAATATTCTTGACTCTCATAAGCCGCTCCTTTCACTAAACTTTACAATGTTACTGCATGAATATGAGTAACACTGGTTGTACTATGAAATATTTGCTTATTAGAAGGTTTTGGACACATACTGATCACCCATTCAATGTGTATATCTCTTACAATATCTGAGTAGATAGAATGAGACTAAACAGATTGGCAGTTCAACTCAGTAACTGTAATGTCTATATGATTTAAATGGTATTTTCTGTTACAACATTATTTTATTTTCTTCTATTTTAGGGAAGTGCCTTGCAAACACAAATCAGATACCTGACATTGAGGTACATGGAATTGTGAGATTTTAATGATTATCAGTACACTTAAAGCGGTGCTGTTTTTACACTGTTGCTTTTCTTTAAAACCTCCAGGACACAGCCAGGTGTGCTGGTACATTCCTTTAATCCCAGCATTTGTGGAGGCAGAAGCAGGGAGATCTGTGTGATTTTGAGATCACGCTTCTAACAAGCAAGTCTAAGTCAAGCCAGAAAAAAAAACTATTTCAAAAACAGAAAATAAAAAGCAGCCAACAAACAAACAAACAAAAAACAAACTTCCAGAACACATTAAAATTTCTTAAGATTCATATCTGTATCAGTGTGCACATAAAATTACCTTTTATTACTTGTAGAACTTTGAAAATGTTCTTCAATGGTATGGTCTTCCCAATTGTAGCCTAAAATAGAGTACCAGAAAATATACTGGAAATATCATATTATTATTAAAGCAAAACTTAAATCACTATCTTCTGTGACCTTTAGAACCGTGCCTGATTTATTCACCTCATTCCTCCTCATTCTCAATTGGAATTATAGAAAAGGATCAATAACAAAGTAAGACTTGTATCCTTATTTTAAAAGTGAAAGAAAATTTGCTGTCTTACCTATAGCAGTGAGGTTTTTACAGGTCTCTAGCATCACATCTTTGTAGAGTTGTTTCTGTGAAGGTTCCAGCAAAGCCCACTCTTCTTGGCTGAATTTCACATGCACATCATTGAAGGTCACTGAATTCTAAAATATGCCATGCATTTGTACAACAGAAAGAGTGGCAACAATATAAATTTATACTTCATTGGCAATATAATCATATAATTCTAGTGCTGCTTCCATTTATTTTCTGACACAGAAGTGCCAGTATTAGATAGTTGGGTGCTGTGCATCGGTGAACGAGGGGAGAAGAAAATGCTTAAAGGTTAGATTGTAAGGAAAACCAAATGAGTGCTTTGAAAACCTGTGTTAAAGGAGTTTCATTAGTTTGTAAGGCATGAATATGAAGTAGCTATTAGTTGGGTTCTTGAGTGATCCATGAATTATCTTCAGTTACTTGGGCGAGTAAGTCAGGACCCTGTCATAAGACAGGTAGAAGGAAAAAAACCACAGTCATGATATTTTATCTAGCAACATATGAGATGTGGCTATCAGGGGACAGTGAACATATGGGTGATGTCAGTCAAAAGACAACATGGCACTGAATACCATATTTTGTCCAGGGCTCAGGAATGTGGCCTATCAGTATGTTAAAAGGGGGGCTCATATATTTGTGGAAGGGAAAGTGGGATACAGTGAATAGATGGATAAAAATAATGTGAGTGGCAAGCAACAACAATCATAGCCGATAACATTTCTGAGTGACCAGACAAAAGAAAAGGCATAGAACAGATCATTATTCTTTGAACACTGTTTTGTATATTCTTCTTTCTAAATAATGTAGTCTATAGTTTAAAAATAAAGATTAAAACTTTTCTATTAAAAAAGAAGTGTTAATGTTATCATTAAGTCATTTTAGAAGAAAACTGAATAACGAGTTTTAACTGTATCATATCTGAACTTTTTGAATAGGATGTAGCTTTGGAATAGACATGGCAATTAATGTGGACAAAGACAAACAGAGAGAAGTGTGTTAAATAGAGACAGAGACATAGAGGCAGAGACACACAGAGAGAAATTAAGAAATGAGCAGTACTAAGTACACATCAGAGAAATTTATGAACAGTTACTAACTACCAAAAACATTGGGCAAGCTGGGTGTATTCTGTCATGCCTTTAATTCTATCACTCAGGAGGCAGAGGCAGCTTTATCTTATTGAATCATATGCCAGCACGATCTATGCAAGAGTTCCAGGACAGCTAGACATATATAGTAAGACAGAGCCTCCCTTAAACGTCAATCAAACAAACATAAAAGATTGAAACAACTCAGAGGTCTTTACTGAAGCTTCGACAAGAAATTATACATTCACTCCAGTTGTGCATTCCTTTTCCAGAAACCTGCACTTCCCCAGCTTAAACTGTAACTCTAATAAGATCTTACTAATAGGGAATGTGTGTTTAAACAGCTAAAAATAGAAAAATGAAAATATTAGCAATGTCAATGATAATCATAAATAAGCAACATAAGGTAGAAGAGATGGCTCAGCAGTGAGGAGCTCTTGCTGCTCTTCCAAATAAGTGGGCTCAATTGTCATTGTTTACCTGGAACCCACTACTATCAGTTCATGAGTTCTGAACACATCTTCAGACTATAGTGAAGATCAGGCACACAAGAGGAGCATATTCATGCATACAATCAAAATACTCATATTCAGTAAAAATTAAAAACAGATCCCAGCTGGCAGGGCTGAACACATACTGTGTCTGATCAGCAGGGTAGCAGAGACTGCACAGTGACCAATAGTTGGAACTGTGGGCCCCCAAACACCACTGACTGTATTTACCAGGTGAGATGAAACCCAATGATGAGAAAAGCAATTGGGTTCAACCTCAGAGCACTCAGCTAATCCCTTGAAAATTTCCTGGGCTGTTGTAGCAGGAATAAGGTTTTCAAGCAAATATACCCAAGAAAAAAAGGAGGAATAACCATTCTAACATCTAATAAAATAGACTTTCAACAAAAATTAATTAAAAGAGATGAGGAAGGGGGTAATCTAAGATGGTGGCACCAGGATGACACTGTCTGAGGAGCAGGGCAGCAATCTTGGTACAGTGACTAACAGACTGAACTCTGGACCCTAAAACAACAGTGATCATGTTTCCCTGGTGAGAGGAAACACCACAGTGTGGGAATCAGTCGGGTCTACTCTCAGGTCACCCAGCAGGAACCCAGTTCACACAGGCACTGGGTCACTAGACCAGAGCCACATGCCTGCATGTCCTGATCAACTTCCCAGGCTGAACTGTGCACCGCAGGGCACCAGAGACTGGGAGTCCCAGTCTCGAGAAAACCCCACAGGGAAGGAAGCAAGCGGGTCTGTCCTCAGGTCAACAAGTCTATCCCTGGAAAAGGTCCTGTAGACTTGAAGGTGCACAGCAGCCAGCCCTGAGTGGGGCTCCATCTGCTAGCTCTGCACATCTGACTCTCTGTCACAGACAGAACTGTGTGCCCCAGGGCACTAGAGGCTGGGCTTCCCTGTCGAGAGAAAACCCCACAAAGAGGGAAACAGCAGGTCCCAGCTTAGAGCACTCAGCTGACCCCCACCACCAGTACCACCACCACACACGGGAATGTTCTCATGAAAAGTTCTCAGGTTCCTGCCAGTCTCCAGCTTGGAGCCACCACTCACGAGCAAGTGCCCACGCACTCTACACATCACCCCACACACCACAGATTGGGTCTTCCTGTTGGGAGAAAACCAAAAGGTTGGGGAAACATCAGGATCTACGTCAGGACACCTAGCCCCAGAAAAATTTCTGGTTATCCACAGGCTCCAGACTGTAGCCTCCTGCTGCAATCATGAGAGCAGTGCTCACCTGCCACTGAGTACCACTTGGGTACTGCAGCATAGAGATCCAACCTCAGAAGTACAGAAGCCTGGGTTCCCCGAGAACAAACTCCAGATACTGCTCCAAGGGACAACTAGTTATCACTACCTAAACTGACCAAGCCATGGGGCACCCAAGTTACAGCTGCAGTTAACTAAATTTACAGCAAGAAACTCAGAAGCAGGGCAGCTGTCTCCAGGACTTCTCTGGGTGAGAGGAGAGACCCCTTGACTAACAAAGACCACAATTACCACTCAGGTCAGTACACCTGAGGTGAGATGTGGCAATTCCTGAAAAACACCTGCTATTCAGTGACCATACCCAAAAAGCTGAGACCTCCTTTGGGAAAAATCATCTTCTTGCCAAGGGTATTCTACCCACCACAGGATTCCAGGAAGTACCAGAAACTAACATCCAATACCTAAGATAGCGCAATGGGTAGAGGGCAGCATTAAAGCTCAACCAACAAAAGACAGAGCAATATGGCATCTGCAGAAACCAGTTATCCAGGGGCAAGCTGCCCTGGATACCCCAGTGTAAATGAAATTCAAGAAGATGACCTTACATCTATGCTTATGAACAGGATAATAGAGGAAACAAATAAAGTGTGCTAAGAACTAGAGGATGATAAAGTCAAACAGATTATTGCCATCTGCAAAAAAATTGAGGAAGATAAAGACAAACAGATTATGGCCATCTGTAATATTTCAATCTTCTTGTATATGTTGAGGCTCACTTTGTGACCAGTGATAAGGTCTATTTTGGAGAAGGTTCCATGAGGTGCTGAGAAGGTAAATTCTTTTGTGTTTGGGTGTAAGGTTCTGTAGATGTCTGTTAGGTCCATTTGATACATGACCTCTATTAGAGATATTGTTTCTTTTTTTAATTTCTGTTTTTTTTGACCTGTCCTTTGTTGAGAGTGGGGTGTTGAAGTCTCCCACTAGTAATGTATGGGGATCTGTGTGTGGTTTAGGTTTAATTAATGTTTCTTTTACAAACGTGGGTACCTTTGTATTAACCAAAAGACATGAGGAAGGTCATTTAATACTCATCAAAGGAAAATTCTGGAAGAAGAAATCACAATTCTGAACATCTATGCCCCAAATACAAAGGTACCCATCATTTTCTTAGATGCTGAAAAAGCATTTGACAATATCCAACAGTTATTCTTGTTTAAAGTCTTGGAGAGACTGGAGACAAAGGCATATATCTAAAAATAGTAAAGACAGTGTAAAGAAGCCCCATAGCTAACATCAAACTAAATGAAAAGAAAGTTAAATCAATTTCACTGAACTCTGGGACAAGACAAGGCTACACACTCTCTCCAAATCAATACAGTACTCAAAGTCCTATCTAGAGTAACCAGACAACTAAAGGAGAGCAAGGGGACACAAATTGATAAGGAAGAAGTCAAATATCACTATTCACAGATGATATGACAGTATAAAAAAATGACCCCAAAAATTCTACTGTAGAGAACTCCTATAGTTGAAAAACACTTCTGCAAAGTGGCTGGATATAAAGTTAACTAATAAAAAATCAGCAGCACTCCTGTATACAAAAGACAAATGGACTGAGAAAGAATTAGGGAAACAACACCTTTCACAATAGCCAGAAAGAAAGAAAACATAAAGTATTTTGGTGTTACCCTAACCAGGCAAGTTAAAAACCTATATGAAAAAAAAATTCAAGCCTCTCAAGAAAGAAATTGAAGAAGATACCAGAAGACAGAAAAATCTCTCATGCTCATGGATCAGTAGGATCAGCATAGTAAAAATAGTCTACCAAAAGCAATCTACAGATTCAATGATATTCCCATCAAATTATCAACACAATTCCTTAAGGAACCTGAAAAAACAATTCTCAGCTTCATATGGAAAAATAAAAAAAAGCCAGAATAGCTAAAACAATTATGTACAATAGCAGATCTTCAGTAGGTATTTTCATCCCTGATTTATAGCTCTACTATAAATCAATAGTAATAAAAACTGCACGGTACTGGAATAAAAACAATCAGTGGATCAATGGAATTGAAGTGAAGACCCATAAATAAACCCACATACTTATGGCCACTTGATTTTTGACAAAGAAGCCAAAACCAGGCAATGGAAAAAGGACAGCATCTTCAACAAATGGTGCTGGTCTAACTGGAAGTCTACATGTAGAAAAATGAAAATAGATCCATATTTATCACCTTGCACTAAACTACAGTCCAAGTTGTTAAAAAACCTCAACATAAAACCAGATACACTAAATCTGTTAGAAGAAAAAGTGGGAAAGAGCCCTGATCTCATTGGTATAGAAGGTAACTTCCTCAACAGAACACCAAGAACACTGGCTCTAAGATCAAGAATTAATGAATAGGATCTCATGAAACAAAAAGCTTCTATGAAGCAAAGAACTCTGTCAATAGAACAAAATGACAGCCTATAGCCTGACAAAAGATCTTCACCAACCCTACATACAACAGAGAGGGCTAATAAACAATGTATATAAAGAGCTCAAGAAATTAAACTCCAGCAATCCAAATAATCCACTTTAAATCTGGGGTACAGATCTAAACAGAGAATTCTCCACAGAGGAATATCAAATGGTGGACATTAAATGCTCAATATGTGTAGTCATCATGGAAATGACATTCCATCTTAAACCCATCATGGTTAAGGTCAAAAACTGAAGTGACAGCAAGCTAGTGAGAATGTGGAGAAAGAGGAACACACCTCCATTGCTGTGGGAGTGCAAACTTATTCAACCACTTTAGAAATCAATCTGATGCTTTCTCAGACAATTGGAAATAGTGTTACTTCAAGACCCAGCTATACTATTCCTGGGCATATATCAAAAAGATGCTCTGCCATTCAACAAAGATATTTGCTCAGCTATGTTCATAGCACCTATATTCATAATAGTCAGAATAGGGAAACAAACTACACGTCTCTCAACCAAACCATTGTTTTACAGAAATTGTGGTACATTTACACAACGGAATGCTACTCGGGTATAAAAAAAAAAAACATGAAATTTTCAGACAAGTGCATGGAACTAGAAATAATCATCCTAAGTGAGTTATTCCAAAACCAGAAAGACATGCATGGTATATACTCATTCGTAAGTGGATGATGGCCATAATATAGGATAAACATACTACAATCCACAGACCTAAAGGAGCTAAATAAAAAGGAGGACTCTATGGAGGATGGTCAATTCTTATTCAAAAGGGCAAATAGAATCAACACCAGAAGTGATTGAGGAGAGGGAACAGGATGAGAGCCTGACATACATATCCTCCAAAACACTCTACCCAGCAGGGGTTCAAAGCAGATGCTAATAATCACAGCCAAACTTTGGGTAGAGCACAAAGAATCATAGGAAAGAGTAGGGGGGATAGAAAGTAGAAAGACCCAGAGCTGGCAGGAACTCCATAAGAAGACCAACAAGGACAACAAATCTGGGCCCATGAGGACTTGCAGAGATTGATGCACCCACCAAAGACCATTCATGAAGAGGAACTAGACCCCTGCTCAGATGTAGCTGATAGGCATCTCAGTCTCATGTGGGATCCATAGTAAGAAGAGTAGGGGCTAGCTCTGACATGGACTCTGTTGCCTGCTCTTTGATCACTCCCCCTGGTAGAGGGGGCATTGCTACACCACATAGGAAGAGAATGCAGGCAGTCCTAGTGAGCCTTGATAGGCTGGAGTCAGATGGTAGGAGAGGAGGGCTCCCCCTATCTGAGAATTGGAAATGGGATAAGGGTGAAAGAGGAACAGAGGGGTGAAACAAGGAAGAGACTAGGGAGGGGGCTAAAATTGGGATGTTAAGTGGATAAATTATTTTTAAATTTTATTTATTTATTTATTTATTTATTGCAATTTATTTATTTTGTATACCCACTTTAGCCCCCTCCACCATCTCCTCCCAGTCCCACCCATTCTCTTTCTCCCCCCTATGCCCTTTCCATATTCTCCTGATAGTGGAAGAACTCGTCCCCTTCTGTCTGACCCTAGCTTATCAGGTCTCAAGGATGGCTGTAGTATATTCTTCTGTGGCCTTACAAGAGTGCACCCCCCAGCAGGAGGTGTTCAAAGAGCTTAGTTCATGTCAGAGAATAAATTATAGAAAAAAATTTAAATTAAAATGAGTTAAGTGTGAATAAGATAAATAAATAAATAAATAAAGTCTTAAAAAACAAACACAGCAGGTAGAAAGAATGTCATACACCTGAAATTCAATAACTCAGAAAGCTCAGACACTATTAGTGTCATGAATACATGCCATCCTAAGAAATTAAATATACTCTCTGCCAAATTTCAAATGCAAGATGTGGATGAAGATCAGCACAACAACCTATGCTTACATATACAAAACAAAACAAAATTAAAAAAAAAAAAACAACAAGATGCTACATTCCAGGCTCAGCAGCCAATGTTGATGTTGATGCCAGGCATGTTGGACTAAATTTAAGCCCAACACTAGACTGGAGTTAGATCTGTAAGTTCAAAACCTTTTTGGTCCACATACAAACTTTCAGGACAGCCAAGGATACAAAGAAACTTTTTCTTCAGTGTCAAAAACAGAAAAATGAACTTCTCTGGGAGCTTTTTTGATTCAATCAAATAAGTTCTGGCCAAATTCACTATAGGCTTATTGTCATCCCATGAGGAAAATGTAGTCTAACTTCAATGATCCTAAAATTCTGCAATAGCTCATACACTGTTCAAATGTTCACAGTCTCTTCTGACACACAAGAGAATCTCTTGGGTGCCACATCTTGTAAGATCACAAGCAATTTACATCATTCCAACAGAGATGCACAGAATACCCCTTTCCCATTATTGTAGAGAGGAATGTGTACATATTGAGGGAAGACTGGACCAAAGAAAGAAGATCAGCAAGGAAAACAACAAATCCTGATGCTGTTTCAAAAGTCTTAGATGGTCCTATCCCTGAAACATCTCACACATCCCCAAGATTGCTTACTTACACTTCCTATAGGCAGCACTATATGGTGGGTGTCTCCTAACTTAGGTATATCAACAACTTGTAGTGTCAAGATGCAACTCAGACTTCACCCTCACCACTTCATGCAATGAACTTTTACATTATCTTCACTGGGGATCTGACTCTGCCAAACACAGATGGCTGGCACCATGCTGAACTGAAGCTACAAAGAAAGAATCTATTATCTTAAATTTTGCATCTTTCTTGTTTCTTGAACCAGCACAACATGGGTGAGCCTGTCAAGTTGGATTCTAAATTGTGATGGACAAATAGGGATAGACCGTGCCATACTTAGACCACTTTTGGAGCAGGTTTTATAAGAATTTCCTTCCTGGCACTAGGAATCACTTTGCCTACTCCTTCCATTAACAGAAGAATTAGCAGTGGGGAGTATTACTGTATGCACACCATCTTAAGCTTCAAAACCAGAGCTAGGACCTTCTCTTTGATGGTAATAATCTCCCTGAAAATTACTGTCTCTGTTTCAGCATGTGATTGCCATCTGAAACTACCTAGTGATGCTTTTCTCAACAAACCAAAGAATTTATTTTTATTTCTGCTCTACTTGTCTCTTTCTTTCACAATGGTCTTGACTGTCTCACTAACAATAAACATCCAACAGATTTAGTATTCCTAGTAAAAAATCCAGGCCATTATTATTTTTTTAAATTCTGCCTTACTCAATTTCTCAGGACATGGGCAGAATAAGCATGATTTTCAGCTAAAATAATGCACAAATGACCTCAAGCTTAATTTTCCATGGTGTCTATTTTCCACCGAAATCCTATGACCTGGACTTCCTCTGTCTGCATTACTCTCAATACTCTAATCTTCTAGGTCCTACCAGAACAGCTGATGAAGGTGTGTATACAGTATTCTAATGCTTTTGCCATCTTAAATCATGATGTTTTCCACTTTCCTTAAAAAGAGAACATTCCAAGATTCTGTGCACCAGCTAAATCACTCTTTGCATATGATTTTTGTTCTAATTTGCTTCTTTGTTGCTGTGACTAAATCCCCAAACCAAAAGCGTCTCAGGCCATGAATGGGTTTACTTGTTTAGTTTGGTACCATCAGATCAAAATACACCATTCTGGGAGCTTAGCATAGAAAATCAAGCTTGAAGAAAATTAAGGGAAAAGAGATGGGCAAATGTTTCCTGGGTTGGGCTCTTCCTTCACCTCTGTCTTATGCTCAGGTAGTTGTTTTATGTGGCCCAGGCCCACTTACTTATTGCATCTCTCAGTGGAAGAGCCTTCCCACATCAATCATCTGTCAACACAATTTCTCACAGATAGAGCAACCAGCTTCTCTGATAAGGGCATGCCATTAACTGAGGCTCCCTCAGATGACTGTAGTCTTTGAAATGTTGGCAACTGAAGTGAATTAGGACACAGAGACAATATATGAGAAAGTTTTAAAAACCCAAAAACAATGTGTTAACTCTATCAATCACTTAAGTAGCAAAAACTGAGACATTGATTATTGCTACAAATTGAAAACAGATATACCAAGAAATGAGGAGATGCAAGCCTTTAGGATCAAGAGAAATGTAAAACTGTTTCTCTAAATCAAGTTTCCAAATAAACAAAAAAATAAGGAATTATAACATAATAAAATTTCAAAAGGCAAAAATATGTGATGGTTTATCACTTTCATGAGAAACAATATAGCTAGATTATAACTAATCAAATCATATAGTATACATAGCACCCTTGACAAAAGGGAACACAAAGATAGGCCTATAAATGTAGCAGTCTTATAAGAAAATACAACAGGATTATAGTCAAAATCAAAATCAAAGAAATCAATGACCAGCACTCAACTTGAGCATTCTGGTTCTTTCCTTTGCCAACAATAAAAAATGCATTGGAGGTGGATGGATACTCCAATTGAAGAGATTCCATTAAAGCATACAAATGTTTCAACATTAGAAAAAATAATTTTGACAACTGAAATTATCTCATACTCTTATGAGAAAGAAAATGATATCTGTTAGGATCAGTTGGAAACCATATTGTTTTCTATGGCTGATGATTGGATATATGTCTGCACCAGTGTGAGAAAATATAAACTTTTAAAAACCAAGTGGAAGAAAGCAGATTTTTAAAGAAATAGTGTGTTTGTATTATACACTTAAACACCTCCTTTTGCATTAATTGCTGTAATGACCCAAATCATCTTCATGTAGTTTGTTTTAAGATCTCTTCCTTGTGCTTTCAGCTATGTTTGTATATTCAGGATATGCTGTGGTATGTGGTATGAATAAATTCCATAAAGAAATCCAGGCAAAACATAATCAAACAATTGGAGGTAACCATTAAATTCCTCAAATAAAGCCATGAAACAACGAACAAACATTTGAGGGATGTGAGGCTTTGCTTGATTACGGTGAAGTCTGACATCTCTAGATAACCATTTATTTCCACTTGGTCTAAGATGGTGAATTCTCTTTTCTCAGTGAAGGGCCTAAAAATCTGCCTCCTGATCTGTATGACTCCAAGTCTTATAAAAGGTCTCACATAGCTCTCAGGAAAGATTATTATCCAAAACATTTTGTGAGAAGGAAACTGCTCCAACAAGCATCTGGGCATTCATAGAAATGGATCAGCCTGGTAAGGATTGTAGTCTTCAGCAATGACTTTCAACTGTACTCAGAGATTTTTTTTCCCTCCACATATATAGGATAATTTAGTACTGTGTTCTCCTTCTTGTGATAGGACCAGGCTACTGCATGGAAAATGAGGCATGATGGCACAATATTTAAGCCCAGTATCCTTGATCCCTAGACACCAGCAAATTAAACATTCATCCTTGAAATCCATTCATCTGGCCAAGGTTTATAAATTCTGACCTCAAACAAACATGCTTGGGGTGCATGCATGCTGGCATGTTGTATGCCACCTGATACCATCAGCCTTCCATCATGGACTCTGAGATTCATCATTTATCCCCATCTGGGCCTACTCACTGGCCTACTGAGCCTTAGACCTCACTGGGTCTGTGTCTCACTAGGCCTATGTCTTGGTTGCAAGCCAACCAGGCATGGACTTTTACTTGAACCTCTGAGGTGAAAGTCCTTAGAGCAAGGCACAGCAGTATATCCAAGAATGGTAACACTTTGGTATTGCCATAGGCTCTGGAATACCAGAATTTCCACTACCACTGGTGATTTCATTCTAAAAGAGCTAGCTACCTGTAACAGTCAATAGAAAAATCTTTCCACACCCCCATCTAGTGAACATGGGAGTTGCCCTAAAGTGTTCTAGCTGCACCTGAGAGAAATGGAATGACTCTCCATCTGGAAGCTGAGCTCCAGGCCTCTGCTGAATGGAGAATGACAGGATGAAACACATTCTGGAAATATGGAAATATGATCAATAAAGAAAGCAAAAACAAGCTGGCCATGGTGGTGCACACCTGTGATCCCAGCACTTGGGTAGGTAGAGGCAGAGTGACTTTGAGGGTAGCCTGGTCTACAAAGCAACGCAAAGACAACATATGCTACACAGAGAATCCCAGGCTCAAAAACCCAAAAGAAAATTATTTTTAAAATGCAGAAATTCAGGGAATCCTGGAAATGAAAAATTTAAAGACTACAGCAAGGAAATATGGAGGCAAGTTTTGCACAGAAAACAGAGATCAAGGAGATAAATTTATGCACTGCATACAAAAATAGATGAAATGGAAGTCAGGAGTGTTTACACACTCCTTTAATACCAGAACTCAGGGAGGCAGAAACAACTGGACTGTTGTGAGTTTAAGGCAGCCTTGTCTACAAAGTGATTCCAGGACAGTAAAGGCTATAAAAAGCAATCCTGTCTGAAAACAAACAACAACAACAACAAAAAAAAACAGAAAAAAGCTGAAGTAGATACATGTGTCAAAGAAAATGTTAAATCTAAAAGTTCCCTATCACAAAACATCCAGGAACCCAGAGGCATTATGAAAAGACAAAACATGCTGATAATAAGATTAGCAGAAGGGTGAGATCAAGGGTCCAGAAAATATTTTCAACAAAATCATACAAGAAAAATTTCTTAACCTAAAGAAGATGTCCATCAAGGCAAAAGAAGCATACAAAAATACCAAAAACACTGGAACAGAAAAGAAATTCCTCTTACCAGAGAATAATCAAAACGCTAAATTTACAGAACAAAAAAAGAATATGAAAAGCTGTAACAGAAAAAAAAATTAAACAGACCACACTAACAAATCAAACAAACTAAAAGAAACAAAAACAAAGAAATAAATAACGGCAGATCTATTGGAATTAATCCTGTATTCTCAGTAAAGATGCTAGAAGTTGAAAGGCATAGACAGTGTGCTTCTGACTCTAAAAAACTGCAGAAACCAAGAGAAATTACTAACTATGCCCAGAACATTTCAGGCATCAAATGGAGAAAATAAGATGTTGCATGTTAAGGTCAATTTTAAGCAATGTGTACCTATAAATACAGCCCCACACAAGGTGCTAAAACCACCACCACGTCCACCACCAAAATACCAAGATTAACAATCACTGTTCATTGATATCTCTTAATACCATTGACCCAAATTCACCAATAAAAAGACACAGGCTCACAAAATGGATGATAAAACAGAATCCACCTTTCTTCTAAATACATCAAACATAGCTTCACATCAAGATAGACATTACCTCAAGGTAAAGGGTTGGAAAAGATATTCCAAATAAATGGACTAGAGTATCAAGCTCATATAGCAATTTTAATATCTAACAAAACAGACTTCAAAAACAACTAATCAAAAGATGGCAAAGAACATGACATATTAAAAAAATCCAGCAATATAACATTTCAATACTTAACATCTATTCCCCAAACATAAGAACACCCAAGTTATAAAAGAAACCATTCTGCAGCTTGCATCACATCCTAGCCCTCATAAACTGATAGGGGAAGACTTCAATATATCACTCTCACCAGTGGACAGGTCCTCCTGACCAAACTAAACAGGGAAATGCTCCAGCTAACTAACATCATAAAACTAAATATACCCAAGTGATGTTTACAGAACATCGACCAAAGCACAAAAGACTGTTCCCTCTTCTCAGCAACTCATATACTGTTCTCCAAAATTGAAGATAAACTTGAACAGTAGAAGTCTCAAAAGATATAAGAAACTTGCAATAACCTCCTGCATCCTATCAGACCACTAAGTTTTAAAGCAGTACATCACCAATAACAAAAACAATAGAAAGCTTACAAACTCATAGAAATTGAACAACTCTCCACTGAATAAAAAATGGATTAAAACTGAAATAAAGAAAGAAATTAAAGACTTTCTAGAAGTCAATGAAATGAATACACAACATATCAAAACTCATAGTACACAATGGAAGTGTTGGCCAGAAGACAGTTCATAGCACTAAGTACATTCAGAAAAAATAATCAGAAAGATCTCCTAGTGGCAACTTAAAAGCACACCTAAATACTCTAGAACAAAAAGAAGTAAACATAACCGAAAGGAGTAGACAGTGAGAAACTACTGAACTGTGTCTTCACTGGTAAAATCAAATGTTTCCACAGGAAAAGAAAGGTGGATCCTATCAAAATTAATAATGACTAGATTTGAATAGTAGAGATCTCCTGAATAAGCAGAGGTAACTGTTCATCAGAAAGCTTGGTCATTCAGTCCAAACTAACTTAATAAAGACTAAAGTTTTCTTCTTAAATAAAAAAGATACTTTTATTGTTTCATATTAAAAACAGTTAAGAGGTTTAAATGTTTTAAGTAAATTCAAATGTATAAACTTGTTTGAGTTGGAATAATTTGGAGTGAATATAACATATTTGAGTAGTGTGGTGATAGACAGTGCATTTAATCCCAGCAAAGATAAGCAGTTCTCTATTAATTAGTTGTTTTCTGAATTTAGGAGTTACAATGACAGGGAGTTGGTGGTTCATAGCCTTAATCCCAGCTTTTGGGAGGCAAATGCCTTTTACATACCACCTGGGAGGCAGAGGCAGGCATATAGGATTTACAGTGATTTTATTTAAAAGCTGCTTGTAAAAGGCAGGCTGAAAATCAAAGTGAATGCCCTTTATTACCTAGAAATAAATACACTTTAAGGTATATTTGTAAACTTTCACAGATTTTTTAAACTTTAATCGAGATATTATACTTTTTCTATTTCCAAAAATCCATTTTGCCCTATAAAAAATATAACATGCCTAAAAGGATACAACCCTCACCCCTGAATTAGGGATGGGGCAGGGTTTTGATTTAATCTTTTCAGGAGAATAAAATCATCCAACTAAAGAATATGGAGACCCATACCTTTTTTTCAGAGGCGGGACCTGGGGCATCAACCCACATGCAATCAGACATGCTCTTCTCTGGGTCGAGAGCGGCTGACCCTGAGTACAGTGCTTAGCCTCGCATCCTGAGCGTAACATTTTAGCTTTTTATGGTAGCCAACCATGCTTGGGGA
>REGO01000874.1:359820-378903 GCA_010120015.1 Rhombomys opimus | reverse complement strand
ATCAGTTACATTTTATTAATTCTGTATCCCAGCCATGCCCCGAACCCTCATTCCCTCCCAGTCCCTCCCTCCCTCCCTCATCACCACTGTGCCCCTTTCCAAGTCCACTGATGGGGGGGGACCTCCCCCCATTCATCTGATCCTGTTTTATCAGGTATCTTCATTGAGTTCTTGTTAGAAATAGTCCTTGTTCCCCTCACTTTGGGAAACCAATTGCTTACTGAGCTACATTTCTAGATAATCCTGGTGAGCAAACATGTGTATCCCCAGATCCTAATTTCTAACAGGTCTGGTTAGCATACTATTTATCTGTGGAGTGTTTTACAGGCATCCTTCCCTCAGCTAAATTCTAACTGGTGCCACTAGTTTCTCAGCAATAGGAAATCCTTTGCATCATCAGTTCTACTCTTCTATATCACAGCTTAATATTGGAGTGCTCTTTGACACATGACATATCATTTACAACCCCCACAAAATTCAAATGGATCCTTTAGAACTGAGAGAACCTACCTGACACCCCCAAAAGTCACCAGGAGCTAGGCCTAAAAAATGTCACCCAAAGGTCACCAGACTACTGACTCTACCCCAAGGTCACCAGAAAGTAGGCCATGGGTCACCAATTCCAGAAACAAGATCATAAGATTCCCTACCCATGGAACAGCCTGAGGATAACTACAAGAATGTGAAGGTATCTTATCTCAAGATGGGGCATTTGTCCTACGCAGCCCACCAACCTTGTGGTAGAACATTCCATAACATTCCTGAGGCCTATAGATGCCTCGCTCAATGTTAGTTATGTTAGCTAGCCAATCACTTTTTAAAAAGCTTGCCCTTACTGAATGTCACCCAATCCTGTAACTGTTAAACTGGAACTTTCTGGTCCTTCTTCAGACTTCAATCAAAACCCTACCATGCAGCTGCTCAGGGCTCTTCTCTATGATCCACTGTGTTGGGTGATGGTGGAGAGACCGAGCTTAAGCCCCCCAAAAGCTCTCTGCTCTTGCATATCTGGTCCACCTCCTGGTGATCTTTGGGGACCCTATGATCTGGGCATAATAATTGGGAGCTTGTACCAGATCCCCAAGGCTCCCAAGCACCCCGGGCACATGAAGGGGAACACCAGCCAGTAAGTGAACACTCCCTCTGTGTCTGTTTGTCTGAGTCTGCCTCTGTGTTTTTCTAGTTTCAGTTTTCGGGCCTTGAAGCAAAATCTGTAATCTGTGTGATCAGAAAGGTAAGAGCTGATGCTATGGACAGCTGTGGCTCACAGAGGGCCTGAAAGACATTTCAGACCCCCCTTGAAGGGGTGCATATGTAAAGAGAGATGAGCACCAAGTTTTCGGTGATCTTTGCATCTCAGAGATGATGAATGTGCCCCTATCTGTAAAGGGTGGGAGAGAACCAAGTTTTCTGTGATCTCTGAATCTTTGGTTAAGGACAAGACAGGCGGCTCCTGCAGCACTGATTCACTGACGTCCTACTTCCAGTTTTTCTACTGCATGAGTAGTGAGATTTGTTGTCTGGCCCTGTGTTTTCTGCTGCACAAGCAGTAGGATGTGGCTGTTTGTGTCTTTTTGTTTGACTGTCTTGTCTGTTGCTGCCAGCTGCCTGTTTCTTTTTTTTTTAATGGAACTTACTGAGGACATGGAACAGAATCCTTCTCTTCCCCTAGACTTGATTCCCATTTCAGGAGGCTTGAGCCATGCTCCACAGGCTCCAGTGACAGTGGCAAGGAGATACCAAGGGATGGATAAGGTATGCGGAGCCCCAGTCTTGGCACCTCTGCAAATGTTCTCTGGTCTCTGGTCTGTCAGAAGTTAGCCTCTGCTCTGGCCTCTGGTCTGGCAGAGCTCAGCTGCTGCTATGGTCTCTGGTCTGGTAGAGATTGGCTTCTGCTTTGGGTTCTGATCTGGTAGAGATCAAAAGATATGTTGCTGCTCCATTCTATGGTCTGGCTGAATGCGGTCGACATTCCAAACTCTGGTGTAGTTGGGTGGAGCCTGATTTGGTGGTAGGCCACCACTAATGGAACAGGATAGTTGGCCAAATAGAGAGACAGGCCACTGTTCTGAGTTTTGGTATTTTCTTCTTCCATTGTCTTTGTGCACATTGTACCTGGTACATTCTTTTATTGTGTTGTTGTTTTGTGGTTTTGTTTGTTTTTGATGGTCTCAGTAGGCCAGTGACCAAACAGCTGTGCTTCTTGGTGACTTTGCCTCTCCCATGCTCCCAGTACTACGAGTTGGGACACCTCTGGTCGCTAGTGGGAGCACACATTTCTACACACTTGGCTGGGAAGGCTCAGTTGGAGAGGGGTCTGTGTGCAGAAAATCTTGCTGGGCTGGACCTCTTTGCCTCCTTGCTTCCTCTCTGAGGAAAGTTGGTGACCTGAGGTTAGCTCTGGCTTGGAACAATGATTGCCAAATATGCTCTTAGCCAAAATGTATTGTGGTTAGTACTATTGTTATTATTTGGTTAGGGTCCCCTGTAGCCCATCCTGACCTGAAACTAAACAGCTATAAGATGACCTTGAATATCTGCTCCACCTCTTATCAACTGAGCTACACCCTTAGTCCCTCAAACTTCTTGTATTGTACCATAGGTGACTTCAACAGGAAGTGGACTGAACCTGAAAGGAGAAGGCTTGGCTGCACTGAGCTCCTGCATCTGTGCCAGTGTACTGACACTTTCCAAGAATACCCACCTGAACACCTTGGCACATGGTTTATTAGCCTGGCTGAACTTATGAAATTGTCACCTGAGAACTAAGCCAATTCTTTTTCTTTTTTTTTTTTTTAAGATTTATTTTTTATTTATACAGTGTTCTGCCTGCATGTGTGACAGCAGGCCAGAAGAGGGCACCAGATTTCATTATAGATGGTCAGGAGCCACCATGTGGTTGCTCGGAATTGAACTCAAGACCTTTGGAAGAGCAGTCATTGCTTTTTAACCTCTGAGCTATCTCTCCAACCCAGCCAATTCTTTTTTAGGTGAGGTCTTTTTTAGGCTGGCAACTACAGGAATTTTGTTAGAAAAATCTTAGAAAGCACATGTATGATTGTGGTTTCCTTGGGTGGGGATGTAATACCAGGCTCACACAACCCACAGAGACCATCAGGAGATGACTTGATTCAAGAGCAAGAGAGCTTTATTACAAGAGTGATTGAACTCGGGGCCCAAGTCTCACTGACACAGCAGTAGAGAACTGGGACCTTGAGCCCTGAGTGAGCAGGGTTTTTAAAGGGAAAGACTCTAAGCAGGTGGTTTCCATAACAGCAAGCAGGGGGATAAAAGTATCCATGAGAGAAAGCAGGGGGGTTCATGCCTTGATGTTACAGAACTGGGTAGAAGCCATAGTGGAGAGGTGACCGTTTACATAATCACAATTCCCCAGGAGATTGTCTCTATTTTTTTACTAAACATTTATTCTGTCATATTTCCTGGAGGCCGTTGCTTGGAGAGATAACTCTGTATTCTGACAGGTGCACATTCTGTGATATTTTCTGGTACCTGAGTTCAGCTCCTGGTCAAGATGGTGCCTTATTTCAAAATGGAGTCACACAGGCTAACTTAAACTCCTCAGGGAACTTCTGTCAATGTGCTCTCCAAAGTGCAAAAGGACTTAAGTGAAGGGTGCGGTGGAGGGTGGGGAGAGGGATAGATGAGGAATTCACCATGTCTGGGTATCTATCTCTCCCCCCAGAAAATGAGTTGATTTACTTAATCACTAGTGCAAGAAAAAAAATAGCTAGAATGTATTTTAAGTTCAAGGTCTAAAAGTGAGGCTGCAGGAGTCCTTTCGGCAATGCTTTCGAAGCATTACATCCATTCACTTGTAATGTTTGTAAACTCACACTGAGCAATGAAGCAAAGGAATGGGAGGAAAGTGAAGGGGAGGAGAGAGTAGGGGAATGGACGGGGAGGGAAGGAACATGTTCAAAAATCTTCCTGGCAAGAAAACAAAAAGGAAAAAAAAATCCTGCTTAATGAATTTCCACCTTTTGTGTGTCCAAGAATTCTTAAGTTGTGTTTATGTGTACATCCTTTCATCATATTTACATATATGATAAAAAAGCTTGCTGAATAATGGTGTTTCAATGTCTTCCTTACACTTCAACTGAATTATTTTTGGGCCCTAAATCTAGACCCAATTCTTATCAATATTTTGAGGTTTTGCTTGTTTTGAATGTGTTGTTTTATTTTCTTAGTTAATATTGTGTCCACAGTCCATTACACCAGGCTCATCATACTTGGGTCTCTAGACAAGTAATGAAAAACAATAAACAGTACTAATAATGTTAGTGACTAAAATGAAAGTAAGTGAGTGCATTGTAGAATGATCTCAGATGATCTTTTCAAACAGGTCTTTTTATGATGAAATCTTTTTTTCATGAGGAACAAAATGCCTGTTAAGCTTAGGGTTTGTTTACAGCATGCTCTTGAAAACAAGGTTCAAGATGCATCCTGAAGTCATAACATCTAATGATGTATAGAGAGGACACAATCAGCTTTGCGGATATGGTCTCCTAGTGATAAGTATGGCAGGATGCAAAGCCCAGAACATTTTCTGAGGACCTGACCTCTCATAAAACCTAATGAATGTATAGATTCTTCTCAGAAAATGAACATGTACATAAAACAAATTATGTATAAAACATGTATACAGCGAATGTCAGGAGAAGGACCAGGATAAAACTAACACCAAATAAGTAGCACTGTTGTTGTAACTGTTAATTTCTACTTATCTGGAAGGCAGAAACAGGAAGACTGTTAACCTCTGTATTTAAGGCAGAACATCTGCATAAAGAAAAACAATGCTTTGCTTCTCCTGTTCCTTTTCTTCCTCCTCCTCTTCCTCCTCTTTCTTTACCTCATATAGTGAAGAAAATGTTCTACTTCTGAGCTGTATTCCTAGCTTCTGTACAAAATAGACAGATACAGATTGTCTTTGCATATGATAAAACCAGATGCTAAAGCTCACAGAAAGTAACTTGTTATGGGATAAATGAAAGAGAACACAGCGAAGGCAACAGACATAGAGGCTGTCCTACTAACAGCAGAAACAGAACAAAGATAAAAAATACTTCAGGAGAAGTTTATTATAAATGGCACAATGGCTGGCATTAACAAATAAAATGCTAAGTGCTCCCATCCTCTAGGTGGGAATTCTGTACTACCATCAGATTATGAAAACTTTGTTAATAGCATTTACTGTTTAAAATGTTATTTGTCCTTCTGCAGACAGTTACTGTTTGTGAATTAGGCACTCAATACTGTGCTAAGTCCTGAACATACAAAAATGATTCATGCAAACATCATTTTTTTCTCTATAATCTTACAGTCTTGTGGGGTAATCCACCAAAAATAAACCTATAGACCATGCATAGAAATGCGTACATCAATATAAATTACACTATGAAACCTAAAGAAAAGCAAGAGGTGCTTAACACCCCAAAAGGGATAAAGAATATATATATTCAAAGGCCTAGAGGTAAGAACATTTTATTTCAGTAGGGGAAATGAAAGAAGGTGAGTTTGTTTGCAATATACTAGAGAAGAAGAAAGGAATAATGATAATAATAACAATTGAAGAGAAAGCTAGAGGGACTGAAGAGATGGCATAGTGATGAAAAATACTTTCTCTGGGGCTGGAGAGATGGCTCAGAGTTTAAGAGCACTGGCCGCTCTTCCAGAGGTCATGTGTTCAATTCACAGCAACTACGTGGTGAATCACAACCATCTATAATGAAATATAGTGCCCTCTTTTGGCATGCAGGTGTACATTCAAACACAAGATTGTATACATAATAAATAATAAATCTTAAAACAAAACAAAACAAAACAAAACAAAACAAAACATTCTCTGCTTTTTTTTTTTCCGAGTTCCTAGCATGTTCATGGTGGCTGTCAATCTTCTCTAGTTCCTGTTTCAGGGAATTTGATGCCATTAGACCTCCTGGGATATAAAGCACACATGTGGTACACTTAGATTCATACAAGTAAAATACTCTTATCACTGATCTACGCAAAATTTAAAAATACTCCCCTTCAAAAAAGGAAGTCAGCAGGCATAGTGGCACCCACTGGATCTCTGTGTGTTTGAGGCCATTCTTGTCTACAGAGCGAGTCCAGAACAGCTAAAGCTACACAGGGAAACCCTGTCTTGAAAACCAAAACACAACAACAACAAAACAAAGCAAAAAATACAAAAATAAACAAGTTCATAAAGCAAGTATATTGACACATGTCTGTAAATGGAGCATCAGGAAGGCCAGGAATGAACATCCACCTGGACTATAGAAACTCTGTCTCATAAACAAAATAGCAGCAACAACAACAGAACTGCACAAGAATCTGAGTGTCTGGGATGATTTTGGACATTGAAACTTTTTATCTTAATTCCTGGCTACATAGGACGCTATCGAGGCGTGTAGTTCTTTGAATAAAAACGACCCCTACAGTCTCATATGTTTGAAAATATGGTCCCCCATTGGTCGAAAAATTAGGAAGTGTGATCTTGTTGAAGAGATGTGTCACTGTGGGTGGGCTTTGAGGTTTCTAAATCCCACACGGTTCTCAGTTAGCTCTTTGCCTCATACTTGTAAGGATCAGGATGTAAGCTCTCAGCCACTGTTCTCTCTGGTTCTCTGCCTGCCATTCCTGTCTGCCTCCATGGTCCCTTCCATGATGCTCACGGACTTACCCTCTGAAACTCTAGGTACCCAAACAACTGTTTCTTCTGTAAGCAGCCTTGGTCATGATATCTTAGCACAGTGATAGAAAAGTAACTAAGACAAGGGTTTGAAAACAGGAGAGAAATGCTTGGAAATACTTTGAAATACTTATCTCAAAGATCATTTTGTACTGTAAAATTAATGGTAAGATTACAGGAATTTCAAGCCTCAGAGCGTCCCAACCCAGAAGGCAGAACCTACGCGGGTGGGGCTGGGACGGGGCTTGCGAGAGGAGCAGCGCAGGCGCAGTGAGCGCCTCGATTGTCAATCGTGACAGAAGCGCCATTGCTATGGCTACAGACGCTGGAGGGAAAACGCTGAGCTCCTCCCGTGCCTGGTAGGCGGCGGCGTCGAGGGCGGCAACAGGAACCTTCTTCCCGGGCGAGGTGGCGGTGGTTGTGGTTCGGCCAGCTGACTACTTCAGCATGGTGGGCTGAGACCGGGGGAAGCTAGGCAAGGGTGTGGGGCGGGCGCCGTCCCGGACTCCGCCTCCCCCCCCCCCCCCCCGCTCCGCCTCCGCCCCACTAGGCTCCGCCTTTGCTCCCCCGGGCTTCGCCTTCCTCCTTCCCCGGGCTCCGCCTCCACCTCCCAGGGCTCCGCCTCCCTCTGCCTCGGGCTCGGCCTCCCCCACCTCCCGGGTTCCTCCTCCATCCCCAGGCTCCGCCTCCGCCCCGGGCTCCTCCCCCGTCTCCGCCTCTGGTCTCTGCTTCCGCCCTCAGCAGCGGTCCAGTTGGGTAGGTGGTGTTGGGCCTCGGAGAGGAGAGAGGGTTGGTTCCCCCGGTGGAGGAGAGGCGGGTCCAAGGGTGTAGGCCATCGCGGAGCGGTCGAGCCTGGCTGGCTGTGGGCGTGTGTGAGGGACCCACAGGACTGCGGTCGCAGGGCAAGGCCGGGGCGGTGCAGCAGGGGACTGGAGGGCTGGCCGGGTCGGGAGAGCCTGCCCGCCTTCCACCAAGAGCTTCTCTGGAGGCTGCTGGTACCCAAGACCGCGCCCTCGAGCTGCGGGAATTTGGAGGGCAGGAGCACACTGTGCGGAGTTCCTAGGGATACTGAGGAAGAGTGATGCTGGGGTCAGTCCTCCTTGAGAGGAAGTGCAAAGTCCTGGACTGTGTCCTGCCTGCCCTGGGGCTCGTGGGGTGGGGGAACTTGGACATCCGGGTCGAAAGAAAGCAGGGTACTTGGAAAGGCTACATGATCCATGCACATTTCTAGTAACATTTTTTCAGGACCTATGTGCAGGCATTCCAGAATGAAATGACTCTTCCTAAGTAAAGACAGCCACTGCAGGTGCTCTCTCTCACTTAGCTTTCACCCGATTTGATTGTTCTCTTTATTCATCAGAGAATTCTTCATAAGGAACAGTTTGGCGAATACATTGCTCTTTATACTTTGATGGACTTGCACTACCAGGAAAATACAGGGTTCACACAGGCTTATTTTCCTATTTGCATCTCTTTGAGTTGCTATGTATAGATAAGCGGGATGTAATAACAAGGTAGAGCTGGAGAAACCTCCTTTATTTCAGGTTAATTTCACTTTGAACCTTGCAAGGAATTTTAGCTACCAGCCCTGAAGTCACTTGTCTCGGGAGGTGCTTAGGTTATGTTTTGCTGATTGATAGTAGAATTAGGGTATCACTGTTCTACTCATCTCTTTGTATTATTTATCCATCCCTAAGAATTTATTTAAGAGAAGGGATCCTTCACTTTTTTTCTCACTACTAATTGAGGTCACTTAAGAGAACCTTTTGCAGGTCGGTGAGATGGCTCAGCAGATAAAGGCTATTGCTGGGCAAGCCTGGAGACCTGAGTTCGATTCCTGGATTCATGAAAAGGGAGAATGCAAGAAGTGTTCGCACAGAGTTGTCTTCTGACCTTCCTCTGTGTTCCCTAGTATGCATGGCTTATCTGAATTGTGAACACACACACACACAATAAAAAAAGAAGATATTGGTCTGTATTTAGAGAATCTTTTTGTTGCTCCAACATGTCATGTCATTTCACTTTTCAGTCTCTTATAGTCTTACCCAGTGTGGAGAATCACTTTTGTTTTTAATCTTGTTCAGTTTTTAGTTACATTGTTCTTCCCCCTACAACAATTTTATTTAGTTTAGATTTTTTGAGACAAATTCTCTCCACAGAGCCCCAGCTTTCCTGAGATTCCCTATATAGACCAGGCTAGCCTTGAATCTACAGAAACCCACCTTCCTCTGCCTCCCAAGTGCTGGGGTTAAAGACCACACCCAGCTTCCCCCACAACAATTTTGAAACAATAACAAACTTGAAAAACGTTCCAAGTATGGTACACAGTTAATTGCTGCTTTACTTTGGACATTATGAGAGAAAATTGCTGACCTTATGTCCTGTCACAGGGAATGATTTAGTGTCAATTTGGTAAAAATAAGAACTTTGTCTTACATAATGACAGGGTAGTTATCAAAATTGGCAATTCACGCTGACACAGTATTACATTTATTTTGAGTTTTGTTGACTATGTTATTACATAATTGTTGAAGAAGTTGGTACATTTAAGTGTTGCATTGTTTCCTTATCTTTTTAGTCTCTTTCAATATGGAACAATTCCCTCATTTTTTTTATGATCTTGTCACTTTTGATGACTGTGGGTCACTTATATATTTTCTTTGTTAATTTTTTTATTTGTTCATTTTACATCCCAATTACAACCCCACTTCCTCCTCTCCTCCCAGTCCCACCCTCATCCCACCCACCCATTTTCCCCATATAGTCCCCCAACCAACCCACCCTGTCACATCAAGTTACATCAGGATTAAGTTACTCCTCTTTCAATGAGGCAAGACAAGGCAGCCCTGCTAGGGAAATGGAATACAGAAGGGGGCAACAGAGTCCAAGGCAGAGACAGTCCCTGATTTTGTTGCTAGGAAACCCACTTAAGGAGAAGCAGTCCATCAATTTCATATGTGTAGAAGACCTAGGACTAGTCCAGGCATGTTCTTTTGTTGATGGTTCAGTCTCTGTGAGGCCCCATGGTCCCAGGTGAGCTGGCTATGTAGGTCTTCTTGTGGTGTCCTACCCCTCCAGCTCCCTCAATCCTTCCTCTAACTCTTCCACAAGACTCCCTAAGTTCTGCCTAATGTTGTTTGGCTGTGGTTCTCTGCAACTTTTTCCATTATCTGATGGATGATGTCTCTCAGATGACAGTTATGCTGCTCTCCTGTGTACAAGCATAGCAGAGTATCATTAATAGAGAGAGTTGGGTCTCTCCCATGGGTTTGGTCTCAAGTTGTGCCAGTCATTGGTTGGCCATTTCCTCAATCTCTGTGCCATCTTTTATACCTGCATATCTTGTGGGTGGTCAAATTTGGGTTGAGGGTTTTGTGAGTTGGTTGGTGTTCCCCTCCCTCCTCTGGCTACAGGATGTGTCTACTTCAGTCTCAATATCCCTGCTGCTAGGAGTCTCAGCCAGGATCACCCCCATGTCTTCCCAGGCACCTCCAAAATTCCAGGTCTTTATCTTGTATCAGAGATGCCTCAACACCAATTTCCCTTCTTTCCTAGCCCTCTTACTCCCTCATCCCCACTTTACCCACACCTGATCCCCCCTCCTGTTCCTCTCTTCACCTCCTCTCCCACCCACCTCCTCTCTCCCTCCACTTCCCATGTCTGTCTCCCAGGTTAGTTATTTTAATATACTCTCTCTAAGCTCTCTGTGTTCTCATGGATCAATACATAAACTGGGACAAGGTTATCAAAACAGTGGCACACACTGTATCCTGTCAGGTGGTATATACTTTCACTTTGATTACTTGTAATCAGTGTTTTCCAGGCTTTTCTACTAGAGTTAATACCCTGCACCCCCATGAGTACCTTGACACTCTGTGTCTTGGTCCTCATCAGAATGTTAATACTTTCCATACACTTACATCAATATGGATTCATAATTTATGTGACTTCTGTAGTGGACTGGACTGTTACTGTTTGTTTTAGTCTGCTGGGACTAAGTGACAAATGATTTATAAACAAAGGCTTTACTTTTCACAGTTGTGAACTCTGGAAAGTTTAAAGTTAAATTATAAGGTCTACTTGGGGGCATGTTTGTCTACAGTCCTGTTTTCACTTTAAACCCAGTGTTCTAAAGGGCCACATGATTTTATAGGATCTCTTCAGCAAGGTTACAAACATATTTATAAGGGCTTCACCTCCAAGACCTGAGTACCTCCCAAAGATCTCATGCAGTTCTGTTACTTTGGGTCTCAGGACTTCAACATAGGAATTTTGGGAGGACATAGATATGCATAGCATTTTGATGTTTAAATTGTTTTGTCATTTGATCAATGAGAGCTTATAAATCTGGCTTCTGTGTCTTTTTTCTTTCCATTTTTAATCTTAATTTTTATTAATTACATTTTATTCACTTTGAATCCCTCTGTACCCCCACTCTACTCTTCTCCCATTCCATTCCGCCCTCCCCCTTCTCCACACATATGCCTCCCCAAGTCCACTGATAGGGGAGGTCCTCCTCTCCCTCCCTCTGATCATTGTCTATCAGGGCTCATCAGAAATAGCTTCACTGTCTTCCTCTGTGGCCTATTAATGTTGCTTCCCCCTCAGTGAGAGGTGATCAAAGAGCAGGCCAATCAGTTCATGTCAGAGACAGTCCCCATTCCCATTACAATGGAACCCACTTGGACACTGAACTGCATAGATGTTGATCTATGCACGGTTCTAGTTTATCTCCTTCAATGGTCCTTGGTTGGAGTATCAGTCTCAGAAAAGACCCCTGTGCCCAGATTTTTTTTTTTTTTTGGTTCTGTTGCTCTACGTGTGGAGCATGTGTCGTCTCATGTCTTATTATTTCCTACTTCTTTCATGAAGTGCTCTGCACTCAGCCCAAAATTTGGCTACAAGTATCAGCATCTATCCTGCAGGGTAGAGCCTTTCGGATTCCCTCTGTGGTAGGCTCCTGTCCTGTTCCCTGTTTTCTTCCTCTTCTGATGTCCATCCTCTTTGCCTTTCTGAATGAGGATTCAGCATCTTAGCCAGAGTCCTCCTTGTTCATAAATTTCTTTAGTTGTATAGATTTTAGTATGTTTATCCTATATTATATGTCTAATATCCACTTATGAGTAGTATATATCCTGTGTGTCTTTCTGCTTCTGGGATACCTCACTCAGGCTGATCTTTTCCAGTTCCCACCATTTCCCTGCAATTTTCATAATTTCCTTTTTTTTTTTCTGAGTATTATTCCATTAAGTAGATGTACCACAATTTCTGTGCCCATTCCTCAGTTTAGGGGCATCTGGGTTGTTTCCAACTTCTATTACAAATAAGCTGCTACAAACATGGTTGAGCAAATGACCTTGTTGTATACTTGAGCATCTTTTAGAAATATGCCTAAGTGGTATAGCTGAATCTTGAGGAAGCACTATTCCTAATTGTCTGAGAAAGTGCCAGATTGATTTCCAATGTGATGTACAAGTTTACATTCCCACCAGGAGTGGAGGAGGGTTCCTGTTTCTCAACATCTGTACTGTCACTTGAGCTTTAGATCTTAGCTCCTCTGATGGGTGTAAGGTGAAATCTCAGGGTTGTTTTGATTGGCATTTCCCTGATGACTAAAGGCATTGAGCATTTAAGTGTTTCTCTGCCATTCCTCTATTGAGGATTCTCTGTTTAGCTCTGTACCCCATTTTTTTTAAAAATTGGATTACTTGATTTATTGCTGTTTAACTTCTTGAGTTCTCTATATATTTTGGATATTAGCCATCTGTCAGATATAGGGTTAGTGAGCATCCTTTCCCTATCTGTAGACAGTATCTCTTGGTTTACAGAAGCTTTTCAGTTTCATGAGGTCCCATTTATTGATTGTTGCTCTTAGAGCCTCTGCTGTTGGTGTTTTGTTACACCAGCCAAGATACAAGACCTGAGAAAGAGATTTTCCTGGCACAGACAAGAAGAGCATTAGAGTCCTTTCCAAACCAATGGTTTTCTTCAACAAAGCAAGCACTGAGATTTAATTCAGGGCATATGGATATGTTCAAATGTGGGTTCCCTACTCAGAACCATGCGAAATTAAGTCCTATTCTGAATGTGATAAAAACATAAAATCAGAGATAGAAAGGCACTCTTGGCTCAAAGTCATGCGGAAATATATGAAAAAAAATTTAAAATGGACAGAAATGCCCCTGAGATGTTTAATTGTGACCATAAGTTCTTAATTGAAAATGAAGTAAATGAGGCCATGAAACTAGATTGCTCAGGAGGCAATGCCATCTGGTAATCATGTCTGATCCATGAGGTGGATGTTTCAATGCTACTGCTCTCACTTACACAAAGGACAGAGAGCACAAATTCAGAAAACTTCTAACATCCCTGTGTATACTATACCTCAGAAAAAAGAAATCTATAACTTGAAATATAGTCTGCATTTTGAAATCATTTTGATACATGATATTTCTACATAGCCATGGCTCTTTTAGAACTGTCCGTGGAGCTGGGCATGGTGGCACACACCTATAATCCCAGCACTCAAGGAGGAAGAGGCAGACAGATTTATGTGATGTTGAGGACGGCTGGGCCTACAAAGTGAGTCCAGAACAGCCAACGCTACACAGAAAATTGTGTTTAAAAACAAACAGAGAACACACTCTGTGGAACAATCTGGCCTCAGTCTCAGAGAGATTAGCCTGCCACCGAATTCTGCGTTTTGGATGACAGGGATGCACTTCTGAGCCAAGCTATGACTTTTTTAGTGGTCTATCCTTCAATCAAGGGATTAAAGGATAAAATAAGTTGTACAAAGGAACCATTTCCCTTTTAATGAACAGCAATAAGTCTTCAAATTCTACAAATAGTTTGTCTTCTCTAAGTGGCTGCATTGCTTTGTTAATTTCATCATTTATAACTGGATATTAGACATACAATATAGGACAATCATCCTAAAATCTGTACAGCTAAAGAAGCTAATCAAGAAGGAGGACCCTGGGTAAGATGCTCAATCTTCATTCAGATAGGCAAATGGGGTGGACATCAGAAGAGGGAGAAAACAGGGAACTGGACAGGAGCCTACCACAGAGGGTCTCTGAAAGACTATCCAGCAGGGTATCAAAACAGATGCTGAGACTCATAACCAACCTTTGGGCAGACTTCAGGTAATCTTATGAAAGAAGGGGGAGATAGAAAGACCTGAGGGGACAGGAGCTCAACAAGGACAACAAAGGAATCAAAATATCTGGGCATAGGAATTTTTGGAGACTCATACTCCAAACAAGGACCACAAATGGAGATAATTTAGTACCCTTGACAGATTTAGCCCATTGCGGCTCAGTTTCCAAGAGGGTACCCTAGTAATGGGAACAAGGACCCTCTGCCTGTGGGAGGAACAACCTTACAGAGGAAGACAATGAAGACAGTCCTAAGGATACCTGATAGACTAGGTTCAGATGGAAGGAGAGAAGTGCCTCCCCTATCAGTGGACTGGGGGAGGGGCATAGGAGAAGAGGGAGAGAGGATAGGATTGGGAGGGGATGAGGAGCGGTCTACAGCAAGGATACAAAATGAATAAACTGTAATCAATAAAAATAAAATAAAAATGTTTAAAAATGCTGGAGTGTGTTTGTGTGTACATACATATGTTATAGTGTATATTTGCTAGTGAGAGTACAACTTATTGCTATTTATTTTCTTTTTTATTAATTAGTTTGTTCACATTGTATCGCCCCATAAGCCCCTCCCTCCTCCCTTCCCAGCTCCACCCTCCCGCCCCCTTCTTCTCGCTTGCCCCTCCCAAGTCCACTGATAGGGGAGGTCCTCCTCTCCTTCCTTCTGATCTTAGTCTATAAGATCCCATCAGGAATGGCTGCATTGTCATCTTCTGTGGCCTGGTAGTGCTGCTCTCCCCTCAGGGGAGGTGATCAAAGAGCAGGCCTATCAGATTATGTCAGAGGCAGTCCCTCTTCCCGTTACTATGGAACCCACTTGGATACTATGCTGTCATGGACTACATCTGGGCAGGGGTTCTGCCTACAGACTGGGAAAGAATCTTCACCAACCATTTATCTGACAGAGGGCTAATATCCAGTATATATAAAGAACTAAAGAAGCTGAAAAACAGCAAACCAAGTAATCAACTTAAAAAATGGGGAACAGAGATAAACAGAGAATTCTCTGTAGAGGAATATCGAATGGCAGAGAAACACTTAAATAAATGCTCAGCATCATTAGCCATTCGGGAAATGCAAATCAAAACGACCCTGAGATTTCACCTTACACCTATCAGAATAGCCAAGATGAAAAACTCAGCATGACAACACATGCTGGAGAGGCTGTGGAGAAAGGGGAACAATCCTTCATTGCTGGTGGGAATGTAAACTCCTACAACCACTCTGTAAATCAAACTGGCACTTTCTCAGACAACTAGGAATAGCACTTCTCAAGATTCAGCCATACCACTTCTAGGCATATATCCAAAAAGAGCTCATGTACACAATAAAGACGTTTGTTCAGCCATGTTTGTAGCAGCCTTATTTGTAATAGACAGAAGTTGGAAACAGCCCCTCAACTGATGAATGGATGCAGAAATTGTGGTACATCTACACAATGGAGTATTACTCTGCAATGAAAAATAAGGAAATCATGAAATTTGCAGGTAAATGGTGGGACTTGGAAAGGATCATCCTGAGTGAGCTGTTCCAGAAGCAGAAAGACACACACGGTATATACTCACTCTTATAGACATATAACATAGGATAAACCTACTAAAACCCTGAACATCTAAAGAAACTAATCAAGAGAGTGGACCCTGACTAAAACACTCAATCCCCATCCCGAAAGGCAAAGAGGATAGACATCAAGAGAAGAAGAAAACCTAGAACCCCTGCTATTTATTTTCTACATCACATATGTAAGTTCTTGACATGGAACACAAAGAGTCTTTTGGCCAGTGACAACACTGGCCCTTATTTAGGCTGAAAAATTATTTACGTAACTGCTGGTGTGTGAGTTTGCATATACCGCAGCCCGATTGCAGAAACATTAGAAAAATCTGTAGCAGTGATATGGACTACTCAGGGATTGAGCTCAAATTATCAGGCTTAGCAATAACTACATTTACCCACTGAGACAATTCTCTGACATTCACTTGCAGTTTTGAGAAAATCTTATGAACAAGCCTTTACTCCTAAGAAAGAACTAACACATTCCAAAATAAGACAGAAGTGTATAATTTTCATTTGCAAGTAGCATTTATTATTCAAATCATTTCATTTTCTTCCATCCTCAGAAGACAATATATTCATACTCTGAATAAAAGACAATATTGTACTAAGTTTTATGCATCTCAATGAGCTCAGTGGGAAGAGATTGTGGTATGCAAAACTGACAACATAAACTTGAAAATCATATAAGCATGACCAAAATAGACTGCACAAAGTGTCTCACTCATCATATATCTGTCATAGCCTAAGAATGAATAGTCCACTAAACACATGCTTTTTTGAAATAAATCTTTTTGCTGTTACATTAACTAGCACCTCTAGATAAATCACTAAGAGGAAGTACTTGAAGATGATGTGCCATATAGTAAATATGGGAACATGCAGAAACATTGAACTTCAAACAATATATACATACATACACACACACATACTATTAAGCATTAACTATTGATATCCAAGCAAGGCTTAAAAACAAACATTTTAAATGAATTTGTGAAAACATTAAAAAAATGCCACACATTCTCAGAGACCCTTCCTTAAAAACTTTGATCAGACACTGCCTGATATAAATAAGCAATGGACCACATAGATGATGGGGATCCCATTCTATACATTGCACAGAAAAATACCTATTACCAAATAGAAATGCATTAGAACATGAACAGCCAGCACATAAGGAATATCAGAACAACCTAATAAACTTCTGTGAATGGATCTGCTACACATACAGCAAATTCAATCCCTACACCAATGTTCATAATTCAGACCACAATCACAATTGGTGTTCTGCTCCATTACATTTAAGGGAACATGGTAAATAATTTACTTCCGCCAAGGCTATGATAAAAACAGATACAAAAAAGTTTCTTTTCTTGAAAATGGATACATTTATTATGTACAAAGTAATCAACTCTTTGTATAAATAGGGTTGCTCTCTTCTATTTCTTTTGTACTTCCTGACATCACGATGACATATAAAGATTTAAGATGTTTACAGTACTAGAGACATGGCTGTAAAGTTAAGACAAGTTCATTCCCAGGACCTAGGTAAGGTTTTTGACAACTTTCTAGAATTCCTGGTATGAGAAGATCTGGTCTCAGAAAGACCAGATGATAAAGTCTGGTCTTCATGGAAACTAGAATGGACAGGCACATAAAAACACAAAGACAAACTGCTATCACATAAAGGAAATTAAAACAAATTCTTAAACAAATATATGTTTACTCATGAATGTTTTACTTATATAAACATTCATTACTGAACTCAGGTGTTGAACAACTACAGGCTTATCTATAAATGTTTTCTTCATCATGAATTCTTTCCTGTAACAGAAATCAAACACGTACGTTTGAAGTCAGAGAAATGAATCCTTCTCAGTTGATGGTATCATTTGGGAATGTTTAAGAAATGTAACCGTGCTGGAGAAAGTATTTTACCACATAGGTTTCATTAATAAGGTTTCTCTCGAGTGTGAGCTTTTTATGTTTTAGGAGATCACTGTTACATGCAAAGCCTTTACCACATTGATTACATCCATAAGATTTCTCTCCAGTGTGAGTTCTTTTATGTATTAGGAGACTACTGTTACATGGCTTTACCACATTGCTTACATTCATATGGTTTCTCTCCAGTATGTCTTTTTTAAGTAATAGGAGATTACTATTATATCAAAATGCTCTATCACATTGGTTACATTCATAAAGTTTCTCTCCAGTGTGCATTCTTCTATGTACATGGAGATTACAGCATGCAAAGTTTTTGACACATTGGTTACATTCATAGGGTTTCACTCCAATAAGTGTTCTTGTTCAAGATGAGTCTTACATGAAAAGACTTTATGACATTGGTTATATTCATAAGGATTTTCTGCAACATGGATTTTTATGTATTAGGAGACTGTTGTAAAAAGGTGAGTCCACACTGCTTACATTCATAAGGTTTTTCTCCAGGATGTGTTCTTTTTGTCTTCAGAGACTACTCTGAAATGCATAGACTTTATCACTTTGGGTACATTCATAAGATTTCTCTCCAGTGTGAATTTTTTTTATGTACTACTAGATGACTGTTCTGTGCAAAGGCTTTATGACATTCATTGCATTCATAAGGTTTCTCTCCAGTGTGAGTTCTTTTGTGTTTTACGAGACTACCTTTATATGCAAAGGCTTTACCACATTGGTTACATTCATAAGGTTTCTCTCCAGTGTGAGTTCTTTTATGTCTTAAGAGTTCACTGTTAGATACAAAGGCTTTACTACATTCGTTGCATTCATAAGGTTTCTCTCCCGTGTGAATTCTTTTATGTATTTGGAGACTACTGTTTTGTGCAAATGCTTTACCACATTGGTTACATTCATAGGGTTTTTCTCCAGTGTGAGATCTGTTATGTACTAGGAGAGTATACTTCTGTGCAAAGGTTTTACCACATTGGTTACATTCATAAGGTTTTTCTCCAGTGTGAGTTCCTTTATGTCTTAGGAAATCACTGTTACATGCAAAGGCTTTACCACATTGGTTACATTCATAGGGTTTTTCTTCAGTGTGAGTTCTTTTATGTCTTAAGAGATTACTGTTACATGCAAAGGCTTTATCACATTGGTTACATTCATAACGTTTTTCTCCCGTGTGAGTTCTTTTATGTATTAGGAGTTCAGTGTTAGATGCAAAGGCTTTATCACATTGGTTACAGTCATAAGGTTTTTCTCCAGTGTGAGTTCTTTTATGTCTCAGTAGGTGACTGTTCTGTGAAAAGGCTTTACCACATTGGTTACATTCATAACATTTCTCTCCTGTGTGAACTCTTTTATGTATTAGGAGAACATAGTTGTATGCAAAGGCTTTACCACACTGGTTACATTCATAGGGTTTCTCTCCAGTGTGAGTTCTTTTATGTAATAGGACCTTTTGGTTAGATGAAAAGGCTTTACCACACTGATTACATTTATAAGGTTTTTCGCCAGTGTGAGTTCTGTTATGTACTAGGAGAATATACCTGTTTGCAAAGGCTTTACCACACTGGTTACATTCAAAGGGTTTCTCTCCCGTGTGAGTTCTGTAATGTAATAGGAGAGTACACCTCTGTGCAAAGGCTTTACCACATTGGTTACATTCATAAGGTTTTTCTCCAGTGTGAGTTCTTTTATGTATTAGGAGACCATTGT
>REGO01000874.1:333088-351228 GCA_010120015.1 Rhombomys opimus | reverse complement strand
AGAACTTCAGACCTATCTCTCTTATGAATATTGATACAAAAATACTCAATAAAATCCTTGCAAACCGAATCCATGAACACATCAAATATATCATCCACCATAACCAAACAGGCTTCATCCCAGGCATGCAAGGGTGGTTCAACATACAGAAATCCATCAATGTAATCCACCACATAAACAAACTGAAGGAAAAAAACCACATGATCATCTCTTTTGATGCCAAAAAAGCATTTGACAAAGTCCAACACCCATTCATGTTTAAAGTCTTGGAGAGATCAGGGATACAAAGCACATACTTTAACATAGTAAAGGCAATATACAGCAACATCAAACTCAATGGAAACTTAAATCAATCCCACTGAAATCAGGGATAAAACAAAGCTGCTCACTCTCTCCACATCTCTTCAACATAGTACTTGATGTCCTACCTAAAGAAATAAGAAAACTAAAGGAAATCAAGGGGATACAAATCAGAAAGAGGTCAAAGTGTCACTATTCGCAGATGATATTATAGTATACATGAGCGATGCCAAAAATTTAACCAGAGAAATTCTTCAGCTGATAAACACCTTCAACAAAGTGGCAGGATACAAAACCAACTCAAAAAATAATCAGAAGCCCTCCTGTATACAAAAGACAAAAGGGCTGAGAATGAAATAAGGGACACAACACCCTTCACAATAGTCACTAATAACATAAAATACCTTGGGGTGACTTTAAGCAAGCAAGTGAAAGAACTGTTAAAAAAATTTTTAAGTCTCTGAAGAAAGAAATTGAAGAAGATATCAGAAGATGGAAAGATCTGTGCTTATGGATTGGTAGGCTTACCATTGTGAAAATGGCCATCCTGCCAAAAGCAATCTACAGATTCAATACAATTCCCATCAAAATACCAACTCAGTTCTTTACAAACCTTGAAAGAAAGATTCTCAGCTTCATATGGAGAAACAAAAAAACCCGGAATCTCCAAAACGATCCTGTACAACAATAGATCATCTGGTGGTATCTCCAACCCGATCTCAAGCTGTACTACAGAGCAATAGTAATAAAAACAGCATGGTATTGATGGTATTGGCATAGAAAAAGAAAGGAGGATCAATGGAACCGCATAGAAGACCCAGAAATAAACCCCCACACCTATGAATACTTGATTTTTGACAAAGAAGCCGAAACCATTCAATGAAAAAAAAGACAGCATCTTCAACAAATGGCGCTGGTCCAAGAGTATATCTACATGCAGAAAAGTGAGAATAGATCCATATTTATCACCCTCCATAAAACTAAAGACCAAGTAGATTAAAAACCTCAACAAAAAAACAGATACTCTAAATCGGTTAGAAGAAAAAGGGGGGAAGAGCCTTGAACTCATTGCTACAGCAGACGACTTCCTGAACAGAATACCAACAGCACAGGCTCTAAGAGCAATAATCAATAAATGGGACCTCATGAAACTGAAAAGCTTCTGTAAAGCAATAGACATTGTCATCAGAACAAAACAACTACCTACAGATTGGGAAAGGATCTTCACCAACCCTATATCTGACAGAGGGCTGATATCCAGTATATTTAAAGAAATAAAGAAGTTAAAAAGCAATAAATCAAGTAATCCAATTAAAATATGGGGTACGCAGCTTAACGGAGAATTCTCTGTAGAGGAATATAGAATGGAAGAGAAATACTTAAGGAGATGCTGAACATCCTTAGCCATCAGGGAGATGCAAATTAAAATGACCTGAGATTTCACCTTACACCCATCAAAATGGCTAAGATCAAAAACTCAAGTGACAACACATGCTGGAAAGGTTGTGGAGAAAGGGGACCTCTCTACTGCTGGTGGGAATGTAAACTGGTACAACCACTTTGGAAGTCAATCTGGCACTTTCTCAGACAATTTGGAATAGTGCTTCCTCAAGACCCAGCTACAACACTGCTAGGTATATACCCAAAACTTGCTCAAGTACACAACGAGGACATTTGCTCAACCATGTTGGTAGCAGCTTTTTGTAATAGCCAGAACCTGGAAACAACCCAGATGTCCATCAACAAAGGAATGGATACAGAAATTGTGATAGTTTTAAACAATGAAATAGTACTCAGCAATCAAAAATGAGGAAATCATGAAATTTGCAGGCAAATGGTGGAATTTAGAAAACATCATTCTAAGTGAAGTATCCCAGAAGGAGAAAGACAAACATGGTATATACTCGCTTATAGAGACCTACAAGATATGATAAACATAATGAAATCTATACACCTAAAGAAGATAAACAAGAAAGAAGACCCGGGGTAAGATGATCTATCCTCATTAGAAAGACAAATGAGATATACATTGGATGTGGGACAGGAGCCTACCACAGAAGGCCTCTGAAACACTCTACCTAGCAGTGTATCAAAGCAAATACTAAGACTCATAACTAAACCTTCAGCAGAGTGCAGGGAATCATATGACAGAAGGGAGTTAGTATGACGTCGAAAGGATAGGAGTTCCACAAGGACCAATTATATCTGGGCACAGGGGTCTTTTCTGAGACTGACACTCCACCAAGGACCATGTATGGATATAAACTAGAACTTCTGCTCAGATGTAGCCTATGGTAGCTCAGTAACCAATTGGTTTACCATAGTAAGGGGAACAGGGACTATTTCTGACAGGAACTCAATGGCACACTCTTTGACCTCCCCACCCACCAGGGGAGGAGCAGTACTGCTAGGCCACAGAGGATGACTTTGCAGCCAGTCCTGAAGATACCTGATAAAACAGGGTCAGATGAAAGCGGAGGAGGTCCTCCCCAATCAATGGACTTGGAAAGGGGCAGGGAGGAGATGAGGAAAGGAGGGGGGAATTAGGAGGGAATGAGGGAGTGGGATACAGCTGGAATACAGAGTTAATAAAATATAACTTATAATAAAGAAATTAAATTAATTAAAAAAAAGAAATAAAACAATTCAAAGCTGGTTCTTGGAGAAAATCAAGATAGACAAATTCTTAGCCAAACTAAGTAAAGGGCAGAGAGAAACTATCCAAATCAGCAAAATCAGAAATGAAAAGGGGAACATAACAACAGACACTAAGGAAATCCAAACAATCATTAGGTCTTACTAGAAAAGTCTGTATACCACACAATTTGAAAATCTAAATGAAAAGGACAATTTTCTTAATAGATTCCATCTACCAAAATTAAATCTAGATCAGGTAAATAAATTGAATAGTCCTATATCTCCCAAGGAAATAGAATCAGTCATCAAAAGTCTCCCTTCCACTTGGTTTCAGCTCAGAATTCTACCAGACCATCAAAGAAGAGCTAATTCTAATTCTCTTTGAACTATTCCAAAAAATTGATATAGAAGGAACATTACCAAACTCATTCTAGGAGGCAACAGTTACCTTGATACCTAAACCCCACAAAGACACAACAACAACAAAAATAGAACTTCAGACTTATCTCTCTTATGAACATTGTACAAAAATACTGAATAAAATACTTGCAAAGCAAATCTAAGAACACATTAAAGATACCATCCACCATGTCCAGGCTAGAGCAGTAAAACAACTAAAGGAGATCAAGGGGATACAAATCAGAGAGAAAGAAGTCAAAGTATCACTATTTACAGATGATATGATAGTATACATGAGTGAACCCACAAATTCTACCAGAGAACTCATACAGCTGATGAACACCTTCAGCAAAATTGCTGGACATAAAATTAACTCAAAAAAAAAAAAATCCGAAGTCTTCCTGTATACAAAATACAAGTGAGCTGAGAAAGAAATTGGGGCAACAACAACCTTCCAATAGTCACAAATAACATAAAGTATGTCGGTTTAACTCTTAACAAGCAAGGGACAGATCTGTATGAAAAACCTTCAAGTTTCTGAAGAAAGAAATTGAAGAAAATATCAGAAGATGGAATGATTTTCCATGCTTATGGATTAGTAAGAATGACAGCATAAATGGTCATCCTACCAAAAGAAATCTAGAGATTAATGCAAATCCCATCAAAATGACAACACAATTCCTTACAGACCTTGAAAGAAAAATTCTCAACATCAAATTAAAAAATTCAAGGAGAATAGTTAAAACAATCCAGTAAGATAAACAACTTCTGAAGTTATCTCCATCCCTGATCTAAAGCTATACTATAGAGCAATAGTAATAATAATGGCATAGTACTGGTAGAGAATCAGACTTGTGGGTCAATGGAATTGAATAAAATACCCAGAAATAAACACACACACCTACAGACAAGCAAGACTAAGGCCAGAAATTTATACAGTGAACCCCCACGGTGTGTCCTTCTCCCCATCAAGCTACTTAAGACCTCAATCCCCTGGTACTACAGCAAAGAATCTCCACTTCCACTCTCAAAAGACTACCACGTTCTGTCTGAGAGAAAAATCTGCTTTTGGAAATGCCTGTCTGCTCTCTTTTAAGTCCATGTCAACTGAATCAATCCTGATCTAATAGACACTACAACATGCACTGAGGAAAGCAGAGAATCATGGGTTCATATTTTAAAAGTCTTCATTCAACTAAGCATTTAAATGCAAAAAAAAAATAAATGGGTAGACTTCTGGATGTATAAAATCTAACAACATTAAACCAAGATGAAATAAATTATTAAAACAGACACATAACAGCTAAGATAGAAACGGTAATTTAAAAATCTCTCAATTAAAAGAAAAAAGAAAGAAAAGAAAAGCCTAGGTCTAGAGATTCAGCATGAATTCTACAAGAGTCTCCAATAACTCACTGTAATACTCCTCAAAGTATTCCACATAAGAGATAAGGAAGAAGCATTTCCATATTTTTGTTAAGACACCAGCAGTATTATCTTGATTATAAAAAATCAACTTCTGAAAATTAATAACACAACCTAATATTGTGTTAACTAATTAATAACTCATGTTATAAAGAACTTCTATACAGGTACTCAGTTATCCATACAAGAGACAAACTCACTTACCTAATACATTATGACTGGAAGCCATGATTACAGACTATTTCAATATCAATGTCAAATATTACTGATTCCCATAATACTAATTATATAGTATACAAACATTCACATTTTATCTTTTATTTACCTATCAACTGAATGAAAAGTTCAATTGACTTGCTCAACAATCATCTTGATATCCTACTTGAAGTTCATCTCCAAGGTTCATAAGTGTAAATAAGTCCTAGTTTATATCTTGTTGGTTTAAAACCCACACATTATACTCATCACTAACACGTTGAGTTACAGCCCAGGCTCATGAGTACTGTCTGTGTTCTAAAATTTATTAATGGGACCACAATTTTGGTTTCACATTCATCTTACCTTATTAATACTAAATCATCTGCGAAAGCAATTACTTTTCTGTTACTGCTGACTCGAGGACAGGGTATTTATTGTCCACAAAAGGATCTTTTTATGGTCTTTTGTCATAAATACAGATTGTATTTTAGGTGAAATGGTTGCTTTGGATATGAGGCCCTAGTCTATATATCTTACGGCATTGGACATATTCCATGAAATGATAAAAAATTTTGGTTCTTGAACTTACTATATTTTTACACTATGTACAATTGTATCTTACAGAATTTCATCTCACACTAGGAAAACATTTGTTGAGAAACATTCAAATTTAATGTCTTCATATGAGTGCTTTCTGTCCCCAAATCATGTAATATATACACATACACTTTGACAGAATCTTTTTACATTTTAATTTGTACTTTCAACTATAAGATGAAAATGTTTTATTGTTCTGATGACAGTGAATTACTTGCCAATAATATAAGATCTTGATGCTTCCCTTGCTTATGAGTGAGGCTTACCTGGTATGGAAGAAGCCAGTCCATGTTTCTGTCTTCTTTAGATCCCATTTCAATTTTGCTCAACAGAGTTTTATGGAGGGCATGGGACATTGCATACACTGCATTCCCTATGGAATAGCTGGGCTCAGAAATGGACACCACATCATTTTCTTCTGGTTTAATCTCCATAGAAATTGGGTATGGGTCATGATTTTCACATAACAAAGCAGGAGGTGAGCAATCAAACCTGTCAATCCAGAATTTATGGAATTAAAATCTCTTGGGTACTGGAAGAGTGTAGATGACTAGAGAAAGTTCATTAATCCAGGGATAGCTCTTGCCTTTGAAAATGAGACACTTCCTCTGAAAAAGTTCATTAAGTCATTCTTAGTTTGCCATATTCTACACCTTCCTTGTAGTTGAAAATATTTTATTTACCATGTGGAAAAAGTCAATTACTTATATGGCTACAAAATACCTTCACATTTACCTGTGTATGTTGGTTCAAATTCAGCAAATCAACACCAAATAGTACCCAAGTTTCAATTAGCTGTCTTTCTCTCTTTCCTTCTTACTTTCCTTCCCTCCCTCCCTTCCTCCCTTCTTTCCTCCTCTAGCTCTTACTATTTCTCTTTGTTCATGCGTGTATGCATTCAGACCAGAAGAGGTGGTCAAATCCTTCTGTACTGAGACCCCAGCACCCTAATAACTGAGCCCAGTGCACCTTACCTACTCAACCCCCAGCCCCCTAAACATTATTTACAGGGTCCTCCCTGCTCGTGCACCCGCAGGTCAGCAGAGGGCGCCAGAACAACCTATACAAGGTCGTGCACAGCCAGGGCGGGGTGCACCCATCTCCCCCAGGAAGCTCGCAGGCCTGATGAGAGCAGAGGACTGTGCCTCTTCTCATCCCGCCATCCCCTGCCTACGGTTCTGCCCCATGCACGAGCCGCTCAGGAACACCAGGCGGATGGATGGAAGGCGAGGAATGGACAGAGGAGGGAGGCGGGGAACCCCCAAATTCCTCCTACTCCCCTTCCTCCCCGCCCCCACCCCACGTGTGAGCAGGACTATGAATTTATAACAGTTTGGGGTAAGAAGATCGCTGACCTGCGAAAACCGTTCCGGGTAGCAGCGCGTCTCTGGCGGAAGTCCCGCCCCTTATGGTTTCGCTTCCAGATCCGCCCCGCAGACTTCCTGGCTTGGAGGCACCAAGGCCGCCCTGCCATCTCCCTGGCGCACGGGGCTGTAAACACAAACCCTCTACTCACAGACAGACCTTTATCCTTTAGTTTCTCTTTTCGGAACTCTTGCTGATCACGGAAGTCCCAACGGTCCAAGATACATCGCCTCAGAGACCCACCAGCCTGAGAACTACAAACATGGCTTCGGAGCAAGCACTTCTGGGATTGTATCAGCAAACTACAAAAATGGCGGTCCGGTGGCGCGATGCATTCTGGGATTGCTCGTAGTCACGAGCCTGCTTCCCTTTCTGTCCGTTGCCTGGACCGTGGCCCCTGAGTCGCCTACAAATCCCAGAATGCTCTGCGTGGTGTTCCCAACCTTATAAATGCTGGCAGGCAAAGCGGTCACTTAGTCCTCCAGGGAGCAGGGAGAGACCCAGGACAGGAACCCCCTCTCTATCCCTCGGTCCAAGGACGGCGTGAGTTGATGACGCACTTCCGGCCTGGTCTGTTTTTTTCTTTTTCTGGCGTGCCGGGCAGGGCCGTGAGCTGTCGCGTGGCTGTGTTTTGGGGAGACTGTGGTCGCGCGCCCCGCTTTCCGGGAATCTCGTCGGGGTCTCGGGGTCCCGGAGGCTGCGATGGCGGCGGCCTGCGCGGTGGTGCTGGCGTTGAATGCAGAAGCGGAGGAAGACGAGAAGGACCCCGGGTTCTGGAGGGACCCCGAAACCTCTCGGAGAGGCTTCCGCTCCGGGGACGTGTCCGGCCTGGAGGAGGGGCTGAGCCGCCTGAGGGAGCTGTGCCGCCGCTGGCTGCGGCCCGAGCGGCGCTCCAAGGAGCAGATGCTGGAGCCGCTTGTCCTCGAGCAGTTCCTCAGCATCCTCCCGCGCCCGCTGCGGGACCCCGTGGCCTGAGCGCGCGCCCTGCATCCGGCCTCCCCGCAGGTGAGGACCCCCCAAACCCCGAGGCCACAGGCAAATGAGTCGTCCCGGCGCCGTGTCAAGGACTCCGAGAAGGAAGGGGTATTTTGGGGTGTCAGGGTTAAACAAGAGCCACAGTCCAGGGCCAGGAAGGTGCAGCAGGGTTGTGGCGGATCCCCTTGTTTCCCGGTTAGCAGTGAGGAGGAGGTGCATGCTGGTGCTCCCTTTGTCTCCCTTCTGCCCGTTTAGCCCAGTCAAGCCTGCTGGGAGATGCTAGCTAGCTCAGGCTAGTCCTGAAGCCGCGTTTCGGGGGTCCCTGAGTCCAGTCGAGGTGACATGGAACGCTTTGTTACTCTGTCACTCGGCTTACCAGCTCCTTGGGCTCAGCAGGGACAGCGAGCACTAACTGAGGTCTTGTGCACCTCCAGGGCACCCCGACTTTCAAGGCCAAGGCTGGATCACCGACCCGGGGAGAGTGGCAGCAGCTGGCCGCGGCCCCCCAGAATAGCTTGTGCAAAGAGATCACGGAGGACTATGGGAGCACGGCCGTGCCGGGTGAGTGAGGCTCCTCTTGACGCCCTGTGGTCCGCATGGCTCTAGTGAGCCAGGGTCTCCTCCCGGATGCTGTGATAAAGCGTTTTTCCCAGAATGCCCTAGTTCCCACTCCACCCCCTGCTTCCCTTTCACCGAGCACTCAGGAGTACAGTTCTTATAGATCGACACCCCCACCCCCTTCGTCCCCACCAAGACCTCGGGTCCTGACACTAACATTGGAGTCCTGGGCTGGGTCCGTTCTCTCTGTGCTCACCTTCTCCCGTTTCAGACCTGAAGAACCATGCTGCCTGGAACCCCGACCTGATCCCAAAGCAGGAGGAGACCAAGCCTGTGCAATACTCGGTACAAGGTACGTCCCCCAGAACAGACCCTGACAGGGGAGAGAAACTACCTAAAGATGCTGTCCTGCCACCACCACAGCTCCAGGGTTATCCAGGAGAGCCAGGGTGCAGGGCCACCTCTCACATCCCTTGCGCGCCAAAGGAGGAAGGGCTTTGGAGAAGTGGAGAGCCGGGGCGCATTGCCACCTCACAAGTCCTCTGCAGGACCAAGGAGGAGGGGCTTAGGAGAAGTGACAACCTTGAGGAGGTTGCCACCACCCCTGCCCTTGCTCAGGATCAACTGCGCCACTTTTGTGAAGTAGTCCCCACTGGAGAACAAGTTTGCTGTGGAAGTGGAACCCCGCTCATCTCCTCCATCTGCTACTTTGAGTTTGAAAACAACTGTTGAGCCATGCTAATCTTCCTTCCTTTCCTTCCTCCCTCCACTTTCTCCTTCATCCTTTCATCTCCATCCTTCCCTTTCCAGCCCCTGACTCTTCTTAATTCATGTAGGAAGCATTTCCTCCTGACTGCCTTGGAGCAGTTGACTGTGTTTGCTGAGAGGTTGTAGGTGGACTGGACCTTACTGTGGTCGCAGATTTAGTCCCTGAACGTGAGCTGTAAGTCAGCCCCTCAGGCCAGTGTGGTGCACAGGCCTGTAATTCTAGCTTGACTTTGAGACCAGTATAGGGTTCACAGCAAGTCGGAGGCCACCCTGAACTTTGTGTAGGAGGCTCTTTCCTGACAGAGAGCAAGCCAGCCTTCAGCAAGAGCAGCTGTGCACTGTAGGGACCCCATGAAAATACTCAAGTGTAAGTCAGAGGACAGCCTTACAACATTAAAAGTGCATACACGACTTAACTCTGTAAATAAGCTAACATTGCCTGTAGATTTTTGAATTGAAATGGTTTTTGTAAACATACAGATCAGTTTTATGTGGAGGGGGTTTATGGGGTGGCTTGGAAAATGCTGCTTTTTTTTTTAATTTTTTTTTTCTGTGAGGACACTGTAGATTAGGTTTTCTCTTTCCTCAGGTGGGTGAGCAAGCACATTAAGAAGCCGGTTTGCTCCACAGTCCTCAGCTTGGCTGGCACCCCAACATTTTCCTGGCTGCAGGGTCATGTGATTTCAAATGCAGGTGAAGATAAATAGGCAACTGCCTGTTGCTCAGCACTGACAGGTACCCATTGGACTCCTTTATTTTCAAAGTACAGTACCCTGTGAGCAGCTTGATGATAAACGGGACTTCCTGGTCTAGAAAAGGAGCTAGAGCAGGATGTGGCTCAGCAGGTAGAAAACTTGCTGAGTTGGTTACCGTCCCCCAGCACTGCAGAAGCCCGGCAGGTGCTGCAGGCCTGTAAACCCAGCACTGCATGTGGAGCTAAGATTAGAGGCTCAGTTATAGACCGAGACTGAGGGCAGCCAGGTGTATGAGACTCCGTCTCAAGAAAGAGAAAAAGAACAAGTGAACTGATGCACAGTGATGAACAGAGCAAGTAGCAGAAGATATGACAGAATCAGCCATGGGGTTAGCAGGAGCTGCAGCAGGTCGCAGGGTGCAGCAGGCTGGCCGGTACATGGTAGTCTGGAGTGCAGGTGAGCTCATGCTATGACCATCCGTCCATCTCTCTTTCAGCCTGTCTGTCTCAGTTTTTAAGTCAATTGATTTTATTTATCTCTGTGCATGTGGGTATGCACGGTTGGCTCACCCTGGTGTCCCTGATCTTGGGGTGAAGGCACTGTAGGGAGTCTCTCTATCTGTTTGTTTCCTTTGGGGTGTGGATTGAGATGCTCCCGTCACTCCTGAGCTTGGAAGGAGAAAGCAGTTCTTTGTGTCTGCGTCTGCTGAGCCCTGTTCTGTCCCTACCAGACCCATGCTGAGGCTGTGGCCTTTCCTCTGCCCTCCCTCCCTGTCTTCCTTTTGCTTCCTTCTCCTCCCTCTCCTTCCCCCTCCCTCGCTCTCCTTCTCTCTCCTGTATCCCTCTTCCTCCCCTTTCCCTTACTTCTCCGTTCACCCTCTCTCCTCTCTCCCTCTCCCTTCCCCTCCTTTCACCTCCTTCTCCCTCTTCTCTCTCTCCCTCTTTCTCCCACTCTCCCTTCCTCTCTGTGCCTCTCTCCTTCTTTATCCCTTTCTCTTCCCCCTCTCTCTCCCTTTCTCTCTCACTCTCTTTTCTCCCTTTTTCTCCCTCTCTCTCACTCCCTCTCTTTCCCACTCTCTCTCCCTTCCTCTCTCCATCCCTCTCCCTCCCTCTCTCTCCCTCCCTCCTTTTCCTTCTCCCTCTCCTCTTACACCAGATGGCTGTGAGCCACCATGTGAGTGCTGGGACTCAAATGCAGGACCTCTGGAAGAGCAGCCAGCACTCTCAACCTCTAAGCCATCCCTGCAGCCCCCCTGACCTTAAACTTCTAACCTTCTGGCCTCTACCTTCATATGGCTAGGGCTCCACACAAGCACCAGTACCCAGTGTATGTGGCTTTGGGGACCTGGCCAGGGCCTGATGTAGTCTTGGGCCTACCACCTGGGCCACATCCTGGGTGTGTGAGCCCTCCCACTCTAGGACAGAGTCTCGTCATGTGGCCCTGAATGATCTGGAGCCTAGTGCATCCCCAGCCATCTGTCGGTGTGGGGCTTGGGGGAATGGCCTCACTCTCTCCACAGACCTCATGGTCTAGCTCTTCTTTTAGCCAGGTGTCCACTTAAAAGGTGGACCAGCAGGACAGTCAAAAATTATGCACCACTGGCATCGACAGGGCCATGATGATCTGGGATTTCAAGGTATGTCTCTCCAGTGGCAGTTGGCAGCACTGGGGTGCAGCCCGGGCAATGCATACACTATCCAAGGTGGTGCCTGGTAGAAGAGCTGGCCCCAGAGTTCCTAAGACAAGGGGAGCACAGCCCCCAGCAGGTGGGTGGGTGGTTGCTCCAAGCCACCCTTGTCATCAGCAAAGCTTGGTGCCATATTGAAGCCAGCAGCCCACACAGCTGTGCACAGACACAGCTTCTCAGTTTACACAGTTGGCTATGGGCTCGGTCCTGGAATGCTCAGGCTTGGGAGGCTAAAGCAGAGGGATTGCTCTGAGCTTGGTGCCAGCCTGAGCTAGATGATAGAACCTTACCCCACACACACCAAAAAATAATGCAATGAGCCGAGAAGTCAGAACATGCACGCAACACACAAACACACACGCGCGCAACAAGTGTGATAATACAAAAAGTAGTATAGGGCCTGGAGTGATGGCTTAGCAGTTAAGAGCACTCACCTAGGCCTCAGGATTTGGTTCCTGACGCCCCCTTGGCAGCTCATGACCAGGTCCATGAAAGCTGATGCTCTTCCATCTTCCACAGACACCAGGCACACATGAAGTGTGTGCAAAAATACGAACATACATACATACATACATGCTTACATACATACATACATACATAAATTAGCTGGGTGGTGTAGCACACCTGTGATGCCAATACTCAGGGAGGCGGAGGCAGGGCCATCTCTGTGAGTTCAAGGCCAGCCTGGTCTACAGAGCAAGTCCAGGACAGCCAGGACTTCATAGAGAGACCCTGTATAAAAAAAAAAAAAAAAAAAAAAAGATGTAGAAATGCAAAAAAAAAAAAAAAAAAATGACATAAATAAATCCTGAAATAAGGGTCCAGACTTAGGGGCACTTCAATTCCAGGAGTCAGATGAGGATTGGTCTCCATGGAGTTGGAGGCAGCCTGGTATACAGAGTTCCAGCCCAGCCAGGCCAGGCAGTGAGGGGAAGAAGAAGTGGGAGCGGAGGAAAGGGAGGAATGAAGGGAGGAGGGAAGGATGGAAGGAAGGAAGGAGTGAGGGAAGGAAGGAATGGAGGGAGGGAAGAAAGGGAGAGAGAGAAGGAAGGAAAGAGGGAGGGAGGGAGGGAGGAAAAGAGGAAGGCTGTGTAGCCGGAGGTGATGTGAGCTCTTGGGGGAAGGAGATTCCATGCCCTGAGGCCAGGGAGTACAGCAGTGTGGCAGAGAGCCAAGGTCTCCAGGGCTGACAGCTCTGCTTTCTCCAGACCCTGGAGTCATCCATCTAGGGCCTTCTCAGCATGTGAGGAGGAGCCACCCACACTAGGACCGGGGCTCCTTAAACGAAGTAACATGTTTTGGACATAGTGATATTCACTTAATAAAATATATACTTTAAATATTCAAACTGTATGAGCAGGGACAGCAGAGAAACCAGCAAAATAGCAGCTGGTCCATTATTACAGTGAGTAATTTTTTATGGATGAGAGGAAAAATGTTCAGAGGCACGTGGAAGAATTCAGATCAGAGAGAAAAAGAAGCAGACTTGATATGACCAAGACTGTCTCAAAGAAAGTAGAGAATATTAGGAGAAAAGTAGAGGTAGCTTAGGTAGACAAAGTATGCTTTCATCAATGCACAGACTGGACCTAGGGCCCCCCTCACTTACGTAGTGGGTGTGCAGCTTGGTCAACATGTGGGTCCCTTAACAATTGGACTGAGAGCTTTCACTGACTCTGTTGCTTGCCCTTAGTTCCCTTTCCCCTAGCTGGATGCTCTTAGTCCTGCCTCATGTGATATGTCAGGGTGGGTTGGTACACATAGTGAGCCTCTTTGAAGAGAATGAGGTCATGGGGAGTGAATAATGATGGTGGGACTGTGAGGAGAGAAGGGATGGGGGCCTGTGATGAAGGTATGAAATTAATTAATTAATTGGTGGAAAGAAAGGGTAATTTCTAGAATATTTAGAAAATTGTGATAGTGCAGAAAGAGATGAGGCCGTTTGGGAAGGCACAGGAATCTAGATGGGTGTTTTGGGGTGTATAACAAGTACATTTATTCCCCCTTCAGGCAACCTGGAAGCCACCATGGGTGTTAATATCCTGATAGGAGCCACAGGTCAGTAGAGAGCAGTATGTTCCTTTTGTCACAGCAAGAAAAATAGTTATTTTGCTGGACAAGGACTATTTCACTAATTCTGGATGAATACTGTTTTTTAGTATGTGTGTTTATTTGTTTGTCTGTTTTTGTTGTTGTTTGTTTCTAATCACCAAAATTCCTTTAATACTGCATGTTGAACAGGTCCAGGACTGACATTTTTAGATAATTGATTGCACTTTGTGGGACCTAACAAGTTTAAACTTGTTTTTTAAATTATTTAAATTAAATAGTGTAATCAGGAAAGCCTGATTAAACTATTCACACCTATTATGTCCTTTTAAAAAGTAATGGGTTTAGTTATCACATGCCACAGTAGAGATTTCCTTCTGATGTGTTTTTATTTCCCATACTCAAATGTGTCATATTTTTAAAATTATAATTATTTGGCAGAATATCTTTATGAAGAACCACACAGTCTGGTAGAATTTTGCTATCTTAAAGAGAACTGTGTAATTTCATGTATTAATGAAATTATACACTTTGCAGAAGTCAAAAATCATTACTATCACCAAATACAATCACCATAAAGACAGGTAATTCTAATTTTGAATGGTTTGTTCATGGTTGTTATATGTCCAAAGTATACTACATATTTTATTACTAAACGTACAGAGTTTCTCCCATGTTTCAGTCACAATTCTTTGTGTATCTAGGATTAATATATAAAATTTACTGTATACTAATAAGCATGTGTACTCCACTCCTCCAAGCTTTCTGACTTGTCTGTGCATGAAGCTTTCTGACCATATCTCAATAAAGCACATTCATCTTTAAAGTATTCTATGATTTTTGCATGTGTTAGACTCTAAGTTTCACAGTTTTAATGATTTTGCATGCTACCTTTTTTTACCTGGGCCTTTAACAGGTTAAAAAATTAGGAATTAATAATCTTTGGAGATGAATATATATTTCCTGATATTTTTACATTACTGTCTTTTAAATATTATTATTATTATTTATTTCAATTTATTCAAATTATATTGTGGCTGTGGCCCTCTCCCTCATCTCCAATTCCACCCTCTTTCCCTCTTCTCCCCCTGCACCCCTCCCCTAGTCCACTGTTAGGGAAGGTTGTCCTCCCCTTTTATTTGACCCTGTACAAGTATTCCCCCTATTTGACCCTATATAAGTATTCCTCCTGTTGTTGTGCTGATATCATTATAGTTATCTATCCTTCTATCTAACATCTATCCTTTGTCTATTGTCTATATCATATATCTATTACACACACACACACACACACACACACACAGTTTTGAATATGTTATTTCTTCGAAACACATGTGGCTCACATTTTTTTTTTTAAATCAATGTCTTAAAGTCAAAATTTGAAATGCATGCGTCACTTTGTCAGTTATGGCCTGAGCCTTGGAATGTTGACATCACAGTGGTTTCTCCCCCTGACTACTACAGAATGTTTACACTTAAGTGGTTTGTCTACAAACTGCTGTAGCCATTTTGGTTAGTGCCAGGAAAGAAAAGGATAGTTTTTTGCCCAGTGAATGGTTCTCCATTCCAGGCTCCGATGTAAAGGTATTTTAAAATGCTCATTATGATTTTCATGCTAGACTAATGATTTCAGGAAGTGTTCTGTCTTGAGTTCTCTAGAACCTGTGACTTAATTCTTAACAGTTGTTTCATGAAAAGCTACTCCTGTTAGCAATAATCAGTACCATTCCCCCAAAGAGACAAAGTTATCATGACAGAGAGGTATGCTTTGAGTTATTATACAAGAGAATGATAGCCATGTATCTTCAAAACTATATGCCCAAGATAGGAGAGATTATTTTCTCTTTCATCTAGTTGTATTACCCACTATGCCAACAAAGTTTTGTTGGAAACTGCTCAAATTTCAGCCCCAAATTCAACAACTTTCTGGTTGCAAACATATATTTCTCAATATGTGAACATTGATTCTACTAGATAGGAGTGACTTTCCAGACATACTCATTTAATTTCAATTTTATCATGAAATTGCATTGGCAATATTTTATAAAATACCTTTACATTATTGCCGTATGCATTTGATGATAACCTTGGCTGATGTCTCTCTTTGACTGTTCAATTCACAGGGATCTTTAATCCTTCCCAAGTAAAAACTATGGCTTGTCAGTACATATTCCTTGAATGAAATGAAATGACTTAGGCATAGTAATATTCACTTAATAAAATATATACATTAAATATTCCAACTGTCTGAGCAGGAACAACAGAGAAACCATTAAAATTGTAGCCACTCCATTATTACAGGGAATAATTTTATTATGGGTCAGAGAGGAAAAATGTTCAGAGGCACCTGGAAGAGTTCATAGCACAGAGAAAAAGAAGCAGACTTGATATGACCAAGACTGTCTAGAAGAGAATGGAGAATATTAGGAGAAAAGTAGAGATAGCTTAGACAGAGACAAACTATGCTTTCATAAATGCACAGGATGGACTTAGGTCCACCTACACATATGTAGCAGATGTGCATCTTGGTCAGCATGTGGGACCCCTAACAATTGAACTGAAGGCTGTCTCTGACTCTGTTGCTTGCCCTTAGTTTCCTTTCCCCTAGCTGGGCTGTCTTGCCTGTCCTTAGTGAGAAAGGAAGCTCTTAGTCCTACCTCATGTGATGTGTCAGGGTGGGTTGTTACACACAGTGAGCCTCTCTGAAGAGAAAGAGGGAATGGGGGAGGGAAGAATGATGGTGGGACTGTGAGGAGAGAAGGGACGGGGCCTGGGATGAACATATGAAATTTATAAATAAATTAATTTGTGTAAAAAAAATCAGGATATTTCTAGACTATGCAGAAAATTAGGATAGTGCAGAAAGAGATGAGGCTCTTTGGGAAGGCACAGGAATCTAGACGTGTGTTTTGAGATGTCTAACAAGTCCATTTACTTCCCCTTCAAGGAACCTGGAGGCCACCATGGGTGTTGATATCCTCATAGGAGCTACAGGTCAATAGAGAGCGATTTGTCCCTTTTGTTGGAGCAAGGAAAATGGCTATTTTGGTGGACCAGAATTTTTGCACAAATTCTTGATGAATGCTGTTTTTGGTATGTGTGTTTGTTTGTTTGTTTGTTTGTTTTTTGCTTGTTTCTTTCTAATCACCAGAATTCTTTTGAAAATGCATTTTGAGTAGGTCCAGGACTGGCATTTTTGGATAATTGCACTCCCTGGGACCTAAATAGTTTATACTATTAGGAAAGCCCGATTACTTTCTTTACACGTATTTATTACTATTTTGAAAATAATGGGATTGGTTACCACGTGGCACTATAAAGATTTCCTTCTGTTTGGTTTTTATTTCCCATACTCAAATGTGTTATATTTTTAAAATCCTAATTATTCAGCAGAATATCTTAATGAAGAACCTAACAGTCTGGTAGAGTTTTGCTATCTTAATTAGAAGTGTATAATTACACATATTAATGAAATTACACACTGTGCAGAAGGCAAAAATTATTACTATCGTCAAAATACAATCATTTTAAAGACAGGCATTCTAATTTTGAATGATTTGTCCATGACTATTATATGTCCAATGTATACTACATTTCTTTATTATGAAACTTACAGAGTATCTCTCATGTTTCAGTCACAATTCTTTGTTTCAACAGACTTTCATTGTTTCTGACATATTTTATGTTCTTTGAAACCTAAATCTCAATATTTTGATATAGGTTCAGACTAGACAAGAACTGTTTTCCAAACATGCTTTTACTTTGAATTCTGTTATTAAACTGAATTGGTACTATTTTTAACATACCCCTTTACATTACATACGTTTCATTTATGTGTGTATTGAAGACCATTGGCTGCTATCTTTCTTTTGACACTTTCATTCATTTCATTAAGTGTTTTCTAAGTAAAAGCTAGTGGATCTCTGTATACATTCCTTGTTTTTAGCAGAGTAATAGACACTTAAGTACAGATACATTTTAAATGTTCAATTATATGATCTGGATAGCAGGAAAAAAAAACACCAAATCTTAGATGATTATAGGAAAGAATTTTATTATGGATAAAAGATGAAAAATGTTCAGAGGATTCTAGAAAAGTTCAGACCTGTGAGAAAAAAAATTTCATGTGACCAAGCTGTCTATGAGAAAAGAAACAATGTTAAGACAGGAAAGTGGAGATAGCTCAGACAAGTAAAGAAACTGTCTTTAGAGCAACAGAACAAGAAAATTTGAACACAGGGAACTTCCCAGAGACTCATAAGCCAAGGACTATTCATGGAGATAACCTAGAACCCCTGCACAGATGTAGCCCATGGCACCTCAGTCTCCAAGTGGGTTACGTAGTAATGTGAAGAGGGACTGCCTCTGACATAATCTGACTGGCCTGCTCTTTGATCACCTCCCCCTGGGGGGGAGCAGCCTTACCAGGCCATAGTAGAGGACAATGCAGCCACTTTTGATGTGAACTGATGGACTAAGATCAGAAA
>REGO01000874.1:305127-324090 GCA_010120015.1 Rhombomys opimus | reverse complement strand
CCATTAACGATGCCAATAAGGGAAACAGGAAACCCCTTCCACTGAAGATATTCATTGAGGACATCATAAGCTGTGCCAATGTATGTGAATATAAAACCAAAAATGACATTCATTACATGTTCATGACTAGGAGAGAAACAGTTTGTAGAATAATGAAATATGGAGATATAAGAATAGGGTAGAGGAGAGAGAGTGAGAATTTAGGCAGTGGTATATAGAAACAATATGTGTATTCCATGCACATAAAAGTATTTACAGTGTGATATGTAGAAAGCAATATGAAGCAAGATTGTTCCACATTAGTTACAATGCCAAAAAAGAAAATATTTTTGTTAAATGATCCACTAACATACAATTTCAATCCAAATATTCCTACCATAATTAAACTGTTTTCTCCCGGTTCTTATTGCTTATATATAGAATTCTGTGTTTTTCCACTATTGCTTATATTGTAAAATAAATTTGTCTAATCATAAATAATTGTATTTGAAAATTAACATAAACAAATTTTAAGCAAACTATTACCAAGAGTTAACATTCAGTCTTCATATTTTCCTGACTGGTGACGTTTAAATTTTTAATTATGGCCTGTATTCTTTCTCTCAATGTGTACTCTAACACCTTATTTTAAAGCCCAGCTATATAGTCTTGGCTTTTTTTTCCATATATCTATGTGAATCTCCTAGGCATAAAGATATCTTTTCATGTAACTTCTGCTTAAAAATCACCTTTATAGACTTGATTGTGTGTGTGAGAGAGAGAGAGAGAGCAAGAGAGACTAACTGTATGGTGCTTAGGATAGAGTTCATGACCTCATATGACTTCATACGTACTACACACTGGGTTATACCCTTATCTTTTAAATAATTTTCTATTCTTCAAATATTGTTTTTTACATGATTGGATTCAATGCAGATCATCAGTTTAACTATTATGTAGAATTCAGAGAATTCCTTCCTAAGAACAGGATGAAATATAGCTGAAAGAATCACCATGTCTTTGACTTTCCTAAACACTAATTGTTATAAAACACATTTAGAGTCAATATTCTAACATATCATGGTAGAAATTGTCCTAGAGTAACAAAGGTGTTTATTATTAAGAAATTTTAGATCACCAAAGTGATAGTTCTTCATACCAGGCCTAGGTTATACAAAACAGTAATTAAATAAAAATGTGTAATATAAAGTTAAGTACTAGCCAGTAACATAAATTGGAGAACACTCTCACCAGCTTTGCTGAATCACATACGTCTATCTTCAGGGCAGAGAAAAAGAGATATTCCTGTATAGGAATACTCTCTTGCCTCTCCTTGATTTATTTCAACTGTGGCAAATGTTCAGTATTGTACATCAGCAATCTCGCTGATGTCTTTAAACAATATTGTAACATAGATTCAGTTCCTTTAAAATAATTATTTCTATTGATTTTCACACAAGATCCTATTGGTTTTCTATTTTATCCTGCAACAATTTTTTAATAAAAATATTCCAATTTTTTATGTCATAATGTTTGCTTTAGGAGCTTCCATGAACAATTAACATTCTGGAAAGGTTTTGATATGACATATGTTTGAAAAAGTGTGTGGACACTTCAGAGTTGAGTGGAAATTCTACTATACAGCATCACAGTTGGAGGAATTCTGTCAAGAGCATTCATTCTTTTTGTCCTTGCCTGTGTATTCAGCATGTAAGAACGATCTGACTGTAAGGATGACCAAAGATCTAAGCTTTGCTGTCTTTGTATTTTACTAAGACTTAGAAGGAAAAAGATCTCGGTGTGTCATTTAGTTCAAAACTTGCCAATTGAGTCCACAGTCCTTTGGGCTTAGAATTCTCTAACAGCCTGGGAACATTTACAAAGAGATGCTTCTTGGAAAACTTAGTGCTGGTTACTACTTCCAGATATATTGAAAGCTGAAGGCTGCAACAATTATGATAGCCTTTTGTATAGCGCAGATGACTGAAAATAGATACTTTCAGCTTTTTCTTATGTGATAAAGTTTATTTCTTTTTTGTTCTTGAAGCGATAGTCTCAGAACATAGAATACTCTTCTAAAACTTAAATATTCTCCACCATTTTTATTTCTCCATGTCCTTCACCCTTTTTTAATGGTTTTTCTTGATTTTCTTTTTATAGTTTTGCCTCTTGAGGTTTGAAAATTATGCTTATAGTGAAACTATAATATTTCTCTATAAGCAAATCAGGAAAAATTTTAAGCTATTCTTTAATATTTTTATTTCTAATTTTTTGCTTTATTTTTATTTTTTTATTTATTAACAGTTTATTCACTTTGTATCCCAGCTGCAGCCCCCACCTCCACCCCCATCCCAGTCTCCTCCATTTGACTCACTCTCTCTGTGCCCCTCCCCTATTCCACTGACGGGGGAGGACTTCCTCCTCTTCTATTTGAACGTAGCCTATCAAGTCTCATCAGGGATGGCATCTTTCTCTGTGGCCTGGTAAGGCTGCACCCCCCACCCTCAGGGAGAGGTTATCAAAGGCTGACCACAGAGTCCATGTCAGAGAGAGCCCCTGAATCCCTTTCTAGGGTACCCACTTGGAAACTGAGCAGTCTATGGGCTTCCTATGTGCAGGGCTTCTAGGTTCTCTCCCTTCGTGGTCCTTAGTTGGAGTATCAGTCTATGCAGGCCACCCTGGGACCAGATTCTTTGGCTTTGTTAGTCTCTTTGTGGAGCACCTGTCCCTTCCAGCTCTTTTTATCTCCCCATCCTTCCATAATCCCTGCACTCTGCCCAAAATTTTGCTATGAGTCTCAGTATCTCCTTCATTACCCTGATGGGTAGAGTTTTTCAGTGGACCCCGTGGAAGGCTACTGTCCTATTCCCTGTGTTCTGTTCCCTACTTCCAAAGTCTTGTTTGCTCTTCTGATCGAGCTTGTAGCCTCTTACATAGGGTCCTCCTTGTTTTTTTAGCTTCTTTAGTACTATAGATATTAGTATCTTTATCTTATATGGCTACTGTATACTTATAAGTGAGTATATTACATATGTGTTTTTCTGCTTCTGGGATACCTCATTCATGATGATATTTTCCAGTTTCATCCATTTGCCTACAAATTTCATGATTTTCTTGTTTTTAATTGCTGAGTAGTATTCCATTGTATAAATATATCACAATTTCTGTATGCATTCCTCTGTTGAGGTTCATCTAGACTGTTTCCATATTCTCGCTATTATGAACAAAACTGCTACAAACATAGTTGAGCAAATGTCCTTGTTCTGTATTTGAGCATTTTTAGGGATATGCACAGTACTGGTATAGCTGGAGGTATATATACTGGTATAGTACTATACTGGTATAGTACTGAGGTAGCACTAATTGTAATTTTCTGAGAAAGCGCCAGATTGATTTCCAGAGTGGTTGTACAAGTTTACATTGCCACCAGGAATGGAGGAGGGTTCCCCTTTCTCCACAACCTCTCCAACATGTGCTGTCACTTGAGTTTTTCATCTTGGCTATTCTGATGGGTGTAAGGTGAAATATCAGGGTAGTTTTGATTTCCGTGATGAATAAGGCCATTGAACATTTCTTTAAGTGTTTCTCTGTCATTCTATAGTCATCTACAGAGAATTCTCAGTTTAACTCTGTATACCATTTTTTAATTGCATTACTTGATTTGTTGCTGTTTAACTTCTTGAGTTCTTTATATATTCTGCATATTAGTCCTCTGTGAGATATAGGGTTGGTGAAGATTCTTTCCCAGTGGGTAGGCTGTCCTTTTCTTCTAATGACAGTGTCCTTTGCTTTACAAAAGCTTTTCAGTTTCATGAGGTCCCATGATTGATTGTTGTTCTTAGAACCATGTGCTGTTGTTGTTCTGTTCAGGAAGTTGTCTCCTGTGCCAATGGGGTCAAGGCTCTTCCCACTTTTTCTTCTAGCCGATTTAGTGTGTGTGTGGTTTTATGTTGAGGTCTTTGATCCACTTGGACTTTAGTTTTGTGCAGGGCGATAAATATGGATCTATCTGCATTTTTCTACATGTAGACATCCAGTTAGACCAGCACTATTTGTTGAAGATGCTGTCTTTTTTCCTAAGTAACCGTAGGTGTGTGGGTTTATTTCTGGGTCTTCATTTGAACCCACTGATCCACCATTCTGTTTCTATGCCAGTACCATGTGGATTTTACTACTATCACTCTGTAGTACAGCTTGAAATCAGGGATGGAGATACCTCCAGACAATCGGCTGTTGTACAGGATCATTTTGTCAATTCTGAGTTTTTTTGTTTTTTCATATGAAGTTGAGAATTTTTCTTTCAAATTCCAGTTCTGGTGCTGCAGGCCGGTAGGATTTGCTGAAGGAGGCAGAGGCAAGTGCATCTGGAGTTTGTTTGGTTTTCAGAGAAAATTTGCTTGTGTATCCTCGGTTGTGTGGGACTCACTTTGTAGACCAGGCTGGCCTTAAAGTCACAGAGATCTGCCTGCCTCTTCCTCCCTGAGTTCTGGAATTAAAGGTATGTGCTACCATGCCCAGATCCACAGATTGAGTTCTAAAACAGCCGTGGCTATGTAGACATATCTTGTCTCTGACTGATTTCAAAAAGTTAGGGTATAGCTCAAATAATGAATATTTTTCTAATATAATCTTACTGGTTTCAACAAAGCCTTTTGTTACATTTACTCATATCAAGAGAACTGTGGTAGCAATGACAGTAAGAATATGGGAAGTCCATTCACAGAGGGGGAGAAATCCAGCAGCCCTTTATCAGAGTCCTCATCACCTTTAAGTGCTAGGAGACAGAAGGGGTAATGCAGCATCTTCATCCTCTGCATTATAATGATATCATTGGGAACTAGAGAGTTAGTGGTACTACTCCCTTTTGAAGCCAATTTTAATTCCTAGCAACTACATCAAGGGCTCAGAACTGTATGTTTCCAAGTCCAGGATATCAACTGTAGTCTTCTGGCATCCTAGAGGATAAGACAATGAAAATAGTGACAATACACATGCACATGTAATTTCCTAAGGTTTTCTTCCTGTATATGTTATTTTTTCTTTATAAATTAAAATTGATTTATTTTAGGTGCATAAGTTTTGCCAGACCCTGCTGTGTAAGACCCTGTGTAACGTGGCCAGAGTGAGTTTTCTCCGATTTTCTTTGTTCTTTCATCTGGGCATTCATACTTTTCTTTTCCTTCACTACAGACACTTGTAACTGTTTTTGATTCTTGTAACTGTTTTTGATTGAATTCTACAACCTAGAAAAGTTTCTAAGGATTGTTGACTCAGGGAGCCAATGTGTCCTTCAGTCTTGTAACAGTTTATATACTGACCTTGACTGCTCTTAAGTGATTCTTGGTGTTGACAAGGCATGATTTCTTTTATGGCATAATATATTTTAAAAAATTATGTTTGCACAATTTAAAAATCTTCACAGAAATGCAAAACCATTAGATATAAGATGATGTCATTGATAATGGAAAAAAAATGATGTTGGTAATTGCTAGAGAACCTGCCAGTGCAAAAGGCCCTGGCCTTGATTCTCATCATCACAAAACAGCCAACAGACAGGCTGCTAGTGCATAAGAAGCACTGTTAAACAAACTGTTGATAATGAGGAGTGGTTGCAGAACCTCAGTTGGGGGACTCTGAATATAATTTTGTAATATGACAATTCCAGATAGCCTGTGAGCTTGGTGTGTAACAGCGGACTCACTTTATCAGTGGGATTCTCTCTTTGCCTGATCTGGAGAATCTCAGATCCTATAAGGAGCATCACGTAGCCCTAAGTGAAGATTACAGGCCTGTCCTTTTCCTGATAAGAAACCTGTTCAGCAAGCACCTGTGGATTCCTGAAAACACTCCACCCTATCCTAAGGAGATCTTAACTTTCAGCAAATGCCCTTCAACTGTACCTGGAGATATTCCCCCATGAATAGGATAATTAATTAACATATTCTCCTTGTAAAAGTACTGTGATACTACATGCAAATGAGGTACTGTACCACAACATGTAAATCAACTATCCCTAGTATCTCTATCCCCAGAGAATCAAACACATGTACCCTTTCAGCCCCTCTCATGGCCCAAGGTTTATACATCCTTGATATCACAGGACAAAAATGTGTTTCATGATATAATCAGCTTTCCACCATGGCTACTTGAAATTTGTCAGTCATTTATCCTGGGGGGATGGAGTACTCCCCTCCTCCCTGGAGATTTGCCACTGAATTCCCAGGGCTTGGCCACCAGCTATGGTGGCTGGATAGTGCAGTATATCCACAAACTTTCTTGAACTCAGGTGAAGCACCTGCTGGACTGAGACCTGCCTTTCAGTCCAAGAGGTCTGCACCTCACTGTATCTGCGTCCTAGCTTGCTGGACCTGAACGTGGCCAGGCCTGTGATTTTTCTGCAATCCCACACCACTGATCTTAATACAGCAGCTTATCCAAACAGATGGAACACTTCCACATAATAACAGGCACTGATGTGTCATATCGAAAACCTCATTTAAAAAAGCTAACTAACAGCTGTTGTAAACCTCATTTCCATCTCCCACAGTGAGACCATATGCCTGGCCTAGAGCACAGGCCTTGAGCTTGAACTAGTTTTCCCCCTTGAACAGACCAAGTTGTTTTTAAGCGAAATGGTACCTATGTTCTCAGGATCCCTCTGTCCTTTGTCCAGAAACTGAGAGCTGGTTCCAAAATATCACCAGATTGAAAAAAAAAAAAATGACACTCAATACTTAATGAGAACATGAAAATATTTAAAAAGAAATTAAGTAATAAACATTCAAAATATTAGTCTACATGGTCTTTTGTGCTGCATATGCCTCTCAAATCTTTTAGTCAGCTAAACTATGATATTTTGTTTGTTTTTAACTATGTTTATCCTGGACCTCACTCTGTAGATCAGCCTAGCCCCAAACTCACAGGGAATTCTCTGCCTCTGCCTCCAGAGTGCTGGAATTAAAGGCCTAAGCCACCCACCATCCAGATAATTCTGATTAATTTTTAGGTAATAATATGACAGTGTTAATTGTATTCAACTGTTATTAGTGTTTTAATTATTTTATTTTGAATTATGTATACACACACACATATATATAAATATGCCTGTTCACACACAGATTACATTTCTGTATAATTGCTAAGTTTCATTAATGAAGCAGTATTTTTGAAAATGTGTATAAAGATTTTGATGCACATGGCTGTAATATGAACATTTGAGAGAGGAGAAGAATCAGGAACACAGCAGATCTTCAGCTTTTTACCAAGTTACATGCTCTTCTGCCTTTAGTAAAATACAAAATATAACTTGGATTTTTAAAGATATATTTTTAGGTTTATTTTATATTTAATTAAGTATATTTGTAAGGGTCTGTATGGAAGTATATGCATAGTACGTGCAGGTATCCATGGAGGCCAGAAGGGACTTTCAGACTCCTTGAAGGTAAGGTTTAAGGAGATTGTAACCTGACTGATGTGCACAGTAGAAACTGAACTTTGGTACTCTAGAACAGTGGCTGATTAATTGGCTAATTAATTGGATAAGAGCACTTTTTGCTCTTGAGGACCTGAGTTTGTCAATGTGAAAAGATCTGCCAACAAAAGATCTCCATTTTTAGTTGTTAATTACATACAAATTGTAGGCAGAATGTCTCTTCTCTGGATAGAAGTACCCTGCTGTTTAAGGTTGCAGCCCTCTCCTTCTGGATAGCCATTCGGAGCTATGCGTTATGGTGCAGGACTTCCTCTCCCCAACAGAGCCTCCTGATCTCTCAGATGCCACCAACCACATTTGATGGATGGCCTTGGACACAGCCTAGCTAACTCTCCACTCCCTTCACCTGTAGGATAACTATTTGGTACTGTGTTCTTGTTCATATGACAGGAGTGTCCTGTTTAATGCAAATCAAGCATCCTAGATGTGCCTAATTTTAAACAATTATATACACCAATCCTTGGAGCACCCCAGTCCCAAGGGATATATTGTTGGGAGCCACTGTTCTAGCAGCTGCTTTGATATTTAAATCTTAGAGGAAAGACTGCTTTTACCAAGCCTTCACTGAAGTCAAGGAAGAATTTCCAAGTCCATCTCCTTTTGTTTGTGACAGCAGATGAGATAGCTTGTCAAGATCACACCTCTTGTTTCACCTCCTTGTAAATTTAACCCATTTTTTCTGAGCTGTTTTTACTCTGTCTTAAAAGCACTCTGCAATAAAGCCAGGCTGCTGATTGAGTCTACTCTCCACTAGGTCCCATGTGTTGTGTGTTAGTTTATTTATTTTACTCCTCACTCCCAACTCAAGAACTGTTCAACTCTGCTGGCAGGCTCCAGGAAAATATAGCCTTTGTTTTCTTGAATTAAAGTAGAACTTGCTCTCTGCAGTGGTTCCTAGAATGTCTGATCTCTGTCATGTTTGCTGGCCTTCCAAGCTTTTCACCTAATTTTCCCCTCCTGCTTTCCTGGGTTGGTGGGAAACATGCCCTGAGGCTGGAGGAGAACCACCTTATCTCTGAAATGCTTGGGATCAAAAGTTTGAGACATCACAGCATTTCTTATTTCAGATGTTTCTGGATGTGAGATGCCCAATGACCCAGTGCTTTGGGGGTGGTACTCTGTAAAATGAGTTACACCTATTGTTTATTTCACAGTAATGTTGCAGGCAAGCCTCAGGTTACAGAATCTTCTCAGTTGAACAGAGTGGCCTATGGAGAAGAAATAAGAGGAGAAATTTGAGGCCAGCCTGTGTAACTGCCCTCCCTTACAGAAAAGAAAGGAGATTTAAAGAAAGTAAAGAAATTATAGAATCTTCTTTGCCACCCTTCTTTCTTGTAGGCTCATTTGATAATCATTACCCATTGGAGACCATGCTGCTCTCTATAAAGTTGATATTTCCATAGATGTAGGTTTCAAATCTGAGACAAATGACAGAGGTGCCTGATTATCACATTAAACCTAGCTGCCAATTTACTCCCAGAAATCCGTCAGTCCTTCCAAAGCATAATAAGGTTCTTTTGGCTGGCATACCCCACTGCCTATCCTGAATTTTCCTGCCCAGAGTCTGAGCTAACCTCTCTTCCCCTTATCCAATTGTAGATTGTTTTGCAAGGTCAGGTAAGATGTTTTTATTAATGACTAATGTAAAAAATCTTAGAGAACCATGTAAAGTTAAGAAAATACCCTCTTCGTAGTAAAGCCAGGGACTCTTTAAGGTTGATGAGCAGAAATAAAAGCCCAAGGTAGCACTTGCTGACTGACGCTCTCCAGCTGGGCCTGTAGCTGAGACAACAATTGATTTTCTTATACTTGTTTTTGCCCTCAGCTTCTTGATATGTTTTAATAAAGTTATTAATGAGCAGACGCACACCCCACCCATCAAGATTTAAAGTAGAGGTGGCTTATTTTTTATATAAAGTTTAGATTTGTGATACTTTAAAGACTTTCATAAGATTATTTTTATTGTAATTGATTCTTGATTACCCCAAATTTCACCTTGCCAGTAAAGAAATGCTGGCTGAGAAGTTAAGTTGCTGCCTCATCTTGTTAATTTATCACAAGTTGGTTAATTACAAGTGTATATGGGGTCTTGTTTATTATATTTGTTTTCCACCCATAATACGTAAAACATTTGATCATGTGAAGGTATAGGGGAATATGTGTTTTTTTTGCATATATTCATTGTACTCACTCACTTAAAGAAAAATTGAGTGTAACCACATTCTGTGTGTAGCTTGAAAGATCTTCCTGGGATAGATAAGCTGTGGAAAAAGAGTAAAAGTGTGGTTCGAACTGGCCTTTTGGGTCTTGTTCCATCCACCAAGGTGTATGTATGTCGGGTGGTTTGGACCTCACTCTTTGGAGTTTGTTTCATCTGAAAAAAATGTATGTATATGTATGTATGTAAGGTTGGGATGGAGCTTGCTCTTTTGTGTTTGTTCCATCCAACATCATGTATGTATATGTATGTAAGGTGGTTTGGTGCTTGCTCTTTGGAGTTTGTTCCATCCACCTATATGTATGTATGTAAGGTGTTTTGGAACTTACTCTTTTTTCTTTCCAAAAACAAAAACAAGCAAAGAAAAAAAAAATCATTTGAGTACCGTATCACATCCCAGAAGAGGGCCTCAGATACCAGTGTAGATAGTTGTAAGCTGCCTTTGTGGGTGCTGGGAAATGAACTCAGGTCCTCTGGAAGAGCAGCTGGTGCTCTTAACCACTGAGCCATCTCTGCAGCCCCCAAGTGCTTATCTCTTATACTGCTCAGAATCCCCTGCCTCGGGAATACCACTGCCCACTAGGGCCTAGGACTTCCTTTATCAATTAACAATCACCATTTCTGAATTTCAGTAACCTGATAATTACTAACTGACCATCTTCACACCTAGTGGACTAGTTTTGATAGCTCAGCATGGCCAAATTCCATGTTGTATGATTGGCTTTCCTTTGTGATCCCATGGATGGGAGCTGCAGCCCTGACCAGTGTCGCAAAAAGGAGGGTCACCTGCCACCTCCTTTGTGGCTAGACTGTAATTGTTGGTTCCACCATATGTGTGCACTTTGATCTCTAGTATATACATGATAATGTCTCTCTGTCTCCCCCTCTCTCTCCCTCTCTATCTCTATTTTTAAATTTTTTTAAGACATGGTTTCTCTGTGTAGCCCTGGAATGCCTGTCCTGGAACGCCTCTATAGACCAGGCTGGCCTCAAACTCAGACATCCACCTGCCTCTGTTTTCCAAGTGCTGGGGTCAAAGGTGTGTGCCCCCTCTACCAAGCTCGATGTGGTTCTCAACGTTTCCTTCAAAAAGTTATTCTCAAAGACCCTCCATGGTTCTTCAGACTATTCACTGAAGGGATGTACAGTTGCTGTACAGATCTATTGCAGATGAAACCAGTGGTGGCCAGTGCCTTCACCATGTGGCTTCACCTTCTTCTAAACCCATTTTAATTGTTACCTTGACACATAGGAGGCTCATCTAAGAGGAAAGCTTCCACGGGTGAATTAACTAGATTTGATTTGCCTTGGGGCATATCTATGGGAAATTGTCTTGGTTACTGACTGATTCAGGACTACCCAGCCAATTTTGTGTGACACTGTCAACTCCAGTAATCTTGGGCAGTATAAGAAGGCTAGCTAACTGTGAGCCTGTGAGCAAGCAAGCCCCCAAGAAGGGTTGTTATTCTGTGGGTCCTGTCATGACTTCCCTCACAGATGGATTGTGACCTGGAAGTGTTAATTCAAATCCTTTTCTCTGCCAGTTGCTTCTGGGTAGAAAGTTTTATCAGCACAGCCACAAAGTGAAACCAGAACAGCACCCACCTTGCGAAGAGCTAATGAGGAGTATCAGTCTCATAAAATATCCCTAGGCCCAGATTTCTTGATTCTGTTGCTCTCCTTGTGGAGCTCCAGACCCTTCCAAGTCTTTCTAGCTCCCCCTTCTTTCATAAGTTTTCCTCCGCTCTGCCCAAACTTTGGCTATGAGTCTTAGCATCCACCTTGATACCCTGCAGGTTAGAGTCTTTCAGAGGCTCTCTGTCTTGTTCCTTATTTTCACCTTCTTTCAATGTCCATCTTCTTTGCCTTTCTGAATGAAGATTGAGCATCTTATCCAGGGCCCTCCTTTTTACTTAGCTTCCTTAGGTGTACAGATTTTAGTATGATTATCCTATATTATATGTCTAATATCCACTTTGAGTATATTACCATGTGTGTCTTTCTGCTTCTAGGATAACTCACTAAGATTGATTTTTTTCTAGTTCCCACCCATTGTCTGTAAATTTCATTATTTCCTTGTTTTTAATTGCTGGGTAGTATTCTATTGTGTAAATGTACCACATTTTCTGTATCCATTCCTCAATTGAGTGACATCTAGGTTATTACGATTTTGTATCTGACATGAACTCAGTGACTGGCTCTTTGATAACCTCCCTGTGAGGGGGGAACAACCTGAACAGGCCACAGAGGAAGATTATGAAAGACAGTCCTGATGAGATCTGATAGGTTAGGGTCAGATGGAAGGGAGGAGGAGGTCCTTCACTATGAGTGGACTGGGGAAGGGTCATGGGAGGAAGGGAGGGAATTGGGAGGACATGAGGGTAGGGCTACAGCTGGGATACAAATTGAATAAATTGTAATAAATAAAAATTATATTTAAAAAGAAATGACAGTAGCTGGATTTATCCATTATGAAAAACTGTATGCAATGAAATATAATTGTACACACCAAAACTGATGAAGAAGGGCAGACTGTCTTCCAGCTGATGTTGGAGGTTCCTGAAAGCTACTCCACCTGCCATTTTCCTGGAGTTTACCTCCCAAGAGTGGCCTGGAGTTCACAGAGGGAACTTTAAACTGCAGAATGATAGAGGGCAGGAGGTGAGGAAATGGTCAGTCAGTAGAGTCTCACTGAGCTCCAAAATATCCCCACTGATATCCAATTAGATCAGCACTTCCTCCTAAAATTCTCCCAGCAGGCAGAGTGCATGGAGAAACGAAAGGGTCACGTTAGGGGATGGAGACATGGTTCAGTTGATCAAGAATGTCTTGAGTCCCACCCTCACCACTGCTTGAACTGGGGTGTGCTGCTGCACACCTGGAATCACAGCACCCAGGAGGTAGAGGAAAGAGGATCAGAAGATCAAAGTCATTTTAGTTTATATATAATTTTTAAAGATTATACAAATGGGAGACTCTGTCACACATTTACACAAAATCAACTTCTAGCCTCTCCTCTCTCTCTGTTTACAGATGAATGTAGGTGCTCACAGAGCCAGAAGAGGGTGTCAGATCACTTGGATAGAGACAGATGTGAGTAGCCCAACATGACTGCTCAAAACTAAATTCAGTTCCCCTGGCAGAGGAGGAAGTCCTCTTAACTGCTGAGCCATCCCTCCAGTCCCTATTTTTAGCCTCTAATTCGTGACACTCATTTTCCTGTGGAGTTTGTGAAAACATACTCCAGTCAAAAGAGGCAACACGGAAGGGAACACTCGTCACAGTTCTGCAATAGAAGACATTTATGCTTCCAGCAGAATCTTACATCTTAACTTTGGTGATCAGGCTTTCTATTGGGTATGTATCATGTGTGTGTGACATCTTAGTTACTTTTCTACTTTTGTGACTGAAGAGTTTAAATAAGCCTGAGTGACTCCATTTTGAAATGAGAAGCCATCTTGATCAGGAGCTGAACTCGGGTTCCACAAAATATCATAGAATGTGCACTTGGCAGAAAACAAAGTTAACTCTCCTAGCAACAGTCTCCAAGAAATATCACAGAATAAATACTTAGTAGAAAACAGAGACCTTCTCCTCCGCAACAATCAATGAGAATTGGTTGGGCAAATTCTCCCCAATGTTCCAGATGTAGTTTAAAAGAATGCCAATTGTAACTATGTGCCTCAGCTAGAGGGTCACCTTGCTATGACTTTTACCCAATCCTGTAATGCCAAGGCATGAATCTCCCTGCTTGCTCTCATGAACACCCCCTGATTTCAGTTTTTCCCTTTAGAAACCCTGTTCACCCAGTACTTGGAGTCCCACTTCTCTACTGCTGCATCAGTTAGACTTCAGTCCCGAGACTGATCGCTCTCATAAAGCTGTCTTCCTTTTGCATCATGTAGTCTCCTGGTGGTTTCTGAGGGTCTTGTGATGCTGGCATAACACTCACAGTCCTTCTTACATAAGAGGATTTATTGTTATGATTAAGAAATTTTATTTTATTTTTAGAAAACTGCCTAGCCTTCCTGTGTGTGAGGTTGTGAGATCTGTTGGAAGTGCATTCAGACAGTGCTAGGTGTTGGGGACTGAGCATAGGTCCATGTGGAGCCCCAGGCACCTCCAGCAGTTTGTTATGTAATTTAAAAAAAGAGTATTAATCACTGTCAAACAAAATCGCTACAACTCATCTGATACTGGGATTCTGGGGTGAAGAAAACTCAAGTGACCCTCCTGCCACTGCCTACAGGAATGCTAGGATGACAGGCGTGTGCTGCCATACCCGGCCTTTGTATATATATATATTTGGAAGAGATTTATTTCCTGTGTCTGACTCCTAATGACGTAATTAAATGTGAAGAGACCCAAGGATCCCTTCTCCAGCTCCCAGGCACTGGACATTTTATACTGTAGCAGCAGCTTCCAAGTAATGGGGCGGGGCGATGATGTCACAAAGCAACTGTCCAATGGCGACCCAACGACAGAATGGCATGCCAGGGAGATTTGCTGGCACTTGGAGCAGGCTATGGCCATGCAGGCTCTGAAAACGAGCAGCAGCAGCGTGAAGAGTGTTCCCCTCCTCAAGGGAAGATTAGGGACACCGGCACAAGTTGGTGGGAACATCATGTCGGGCATTCTGGGATTTGTAGGCGTCCCCCGACCCTGGTCCATGCTGCTTAACGGGAGAGACTCAGAGATGGGACTGCAAACAATCCCAGAAGGAATTGCGCCGCCCAGACGCCATTTTGGTAGTTCTTAGATACAATCCCAGAAGTCCTTGCTTCGACGCCATGTTTGTAGTTTTCAAGCAGGTGGATCTCTTTCACAAAGCATCATGTTACCATTGGTACTTCCCTGACCAGCGAGAGCTCGCTCAGAAGTGGGAAAAAAGGATGAAGGTCCATCTGTGACTAGGTTTGTGTTTACATCCCTGTGACGGGGGACAGGGAGATGGCGAGGCGGCCTCGGAGCGTCTGCATCCAGAAGTCTCCGCTCTCTGCGGGGCAGATCCGGAAGCGAAGCCCGAAAGGCGGGACTTCTGCTAGAGGCACGCGGCTACCCGAACCTGTTGTCCCATATCAGCAGTCTTATTATCCCAAGCAGTTATGAACTCGTAGTCCTGCTCGCACGAGGGGGCGGGGAGGGGAAGAACCTTGGGGTTCGCCGCCTCCCTCCCCTGTCCACCGCCCCCCGTCCGTCCTGGAGTCCCCGAGCGGCTCCTGCGTGGGGCAAGGGGGATTGCGGGAAGAGAAGAGGCCCAGTGAGGTTGTGCACGACCTTGTATATGTTGTTCTGGCGCCCTCTGCTGGCCTGCGGGTGCATGAGCAGGGAGGACCCTATAAATGATGTTTTGGGGGTTGAGTAGGTAAGGTGCACTGGGCTTAGTTGTTAGGGTGCTGGGGACTCAGTACAGAAGGATCTGGCCACCTCTGCTGGTCTGAAGGCATACACACATGGGCAAAGAGAAAAAGTAAGAAATCTGTAGTATTTACAGAAAAAAGTCAGCTAATTGAAACTTGGGTACTATTTGGCGTTGGTTTGCTGAATTTAAGCCAACATACGCAGGTAAATGTGCAGGTATTCTGTAGTGATAAAAGTAATTGACATTTTTCCACATGGTAAATAAATTATTTTCAGCCAGACCGGAGGTGTAGAACATGGCAAACCAACACATTTTATTTAGAGTCCGTGTCAAATAGGAATGACTTGGTGAACTTTTTCAGAGGAAGCTTCTCATATTCAAACACAAGAGCTATCGCTGGCTTAATGAATTTTCTCTAGTCACCTACACCCTTCTAGTACCCAGGAGATTCTTACTTCCATAAATTCTGGATTGACAGGTTTGATTGCTCACCTCCTGCTTTGATATGTGAAAATCATGACCCATACCCAATTTCTATAGAGATTAAACCAGAAGAAAATGATGTGGTGACTGTTTCTGAGCTATTCCATATGGAATGCAGTGTATTCAGTGGCCATGCCCTCCATTAAATGCTTTTGAGCAAAATTGAAATGGAATCTAAAGACAGAAACCCTGACTCGCTTCTACCATGCCAGGTAAGCCTCACTAATAATCAAGGGAAGCATCAAGATCTTATATTATTGGTAAGTAATTCACTGTCATCAAGCCAATAAAACGTTTTCATCTTATCATTGAAAGTACAAATTAAAATGGAAAAAGGTTCTGGCAAAATGTATGTGTATATATCTGTATCTTACACGATTTGGGGACTGAAAGCACTCATTTGAAGACATTAAATTTGAATGTCTTTCAGTGAATATTTTCCTAGTGTGAGATAAGATTCTGTAAGATATATGTGTAAATAGTACAAGAATATACCAAGTTCAATAACAAAAATTTTTTATGATTTCATGGAATATGTTTAATGCCATAAGACATAGACTAGGGCATCATATCCAAAGCAACCATTTCATCTAAAATACAATCTATATTCATGACAAGAGACCATAAGAAGATTCTTTTGTGGACAATAAATAACCTGTACTAGATTAGGCAGTAACTGAAACATAACTGCTTTCACAGATTATTTAGTATTAATACTAAATGATGAAGGTGAAACCAAAACTGTGCTCCCATTATTAGATTTTAGAATACAGACAGTGCTCATGAGCTGGGGCCGTATCTCAATGTGCTAGTGATAAGTGTAATGTGTGGGTTTTAAACCAACAAGATATAAACTAGGACTCATTTACACTTATGAGTCCTTGGAGATCACCTTCAAATAGTGTATCATGAAGAAGATTGTTAAGCAAGTCAATTAAACTTTTCATTCAGTCAACTTTAGGTAAATAAAAGATGAAATGTGAATGTTTGTATACTATATAATTTAGTATTATAGGAATCAGTAATGTTTGACATTGATATTGACATAGTCTGTAACATAGGTAACATGGCTTCCAGTCATAACATAGGTAAGTATGTCTCTTGTACAGATAACTAAGTACCTATATAGAAGTTCTTTATAACATGAGTTATTAATTAGTTAACACATGTTAGGTTGTGTTATTTTTAGAAGTTGATTTTTTTGTAATCAAGATAATACTGGTGTCTTCACAAAAATATAGAAGTGTTTCTTCCTTTTCCCTTTTGTGGAATACTTTGAGGAGTATTGCAGTGAGTTATTTGAGACTCTTGTAGAATTCATGCTGAATCACTAGACCTAGGCTTTTTTTTTCTTTTTTCTTTTAATTAAGAGATTTTTAATTATCATTTCTATCTTGGTTGTTATGTGGTTGTTATGTGTCTGTTTTAATAATTTACTTCTTCTTGATTTAATGTTGTTAGATTTTATACATCTAGAAGTCTACCCATTTATGTTTTTACATTTAAATGCTTAGTTGAATGAAGACTTTAAAAATATGAACCTATGATTCTCTGCTTTCCTCAGTGCATGTTGTAGTGTCTGTTAGATTAGGATCGATAGAGTTGACATGGACTTAAAAGAGAACAGACAGACATTTCCAAAAGCAGGATTTTTCTTTCAGACAAAACACTGATTATACTAGTCTTTTGAGGGGGTAAGTGGAGATTCTGCACTGTAGTACAGTGGCTGGAGGTCTTAAGTAGCTTGATGGGGAGAAGGACATACCATGGGAGTTCAGTGTATAAATTTCTGGCCTTAGTCCTGTAGGTGTGTGGGTTTATTTCTGGGTATTTGATTCAATTCCATTGACCCACATGTCTGTTTCTCTACCAGTACTATGCCCATATTATTACTATTGCTCTGTAGTATAGCTTTAGATTGGGGATGGAGATAACTTCAGAAATCTTTATCATACTGGGTTGTTTCAACTATTTTTTTTGATATGATGTTGAGAATTGTTCTTTCAAGGTTTGTAAAGAATAGTATTGGTATTTTATTGGGAATTGCATTAATCTGTAGATTTCTTTTGGTAGGATGACCATTTTTGCTGTTATTCTTATTGATCCATAAGCATGGAAAATCTCTCCATCTTCTGATATCTTCTTCAATTTCTTCAGAGATTTGAACTTTGTTTGTTTGTTTGCTTTTTTTCATACAGATCTTTCTCTTGATTGGTAAGAGTTAAACCGGTGTACTTTATGTTATTTATGACTATTGGAAGGTTGTTGTTGCCCCAGTTTCTTTCTCACCTCACTTGTCTTTTGTATACAGGAAGACTTCAGATTTTTTTGAGTTAATTTCATATCCAGCAATTTTGCTGAAGGTGTTTATCAGCTGTAGGAGTTCTCTGGTAGAATTTGTGGGTCCACTCATGTATACTATCATATTATCTGTGAATAGTGATGCTTTGACTTCTTCCTTTCTGATTTGTATCCCTTTGTTCTACTTTAGTTGTTTTACTGCTCTAGCCTGGATATGGTGGATGGTATCTTTAATGTGTTCTTAGATTTGGTTTGCAAGTATTTTATTGAGTATTTCTGCATCAATGTTCATAAGAGAGATAGGTCTGAAGTTCTCTTTTTTGGTTGGGTCTTTGTGGGGTTTAGGTATCAAAGTGACTGTGGCTTCCTAGAATGAGTTTGGTAATGTTCATTGTGTATCTATTTTGTGGAATGGTTTGAAGGGAATTGGAGTTAGCTCTTCTTTGAAGGTCTGGTATAACTCTATGTTGAAACCATCTAGCCCTGGGCTTTCTCTTTTTGGAAGGGAGATTTGTGATGACTGTTTCTTTTTCTTTGGGAGATATAGGACTATTCAATCTATTTACCTGATCTTGATTTAATTTTGGTCGATGGAATATATCAAAATTGTCCATTTCATTTAGATTTTCAATTTTGTGGAATATAGGCTTTTGTGGTAAGATCTAATGATTGTTTTGATTTCCTCAGTGTCTGTTGGTATGCCCCCTTTTCATTTCTGATTTTGCTGATTTGGATAGTTTCTCTCTGCCCTTTACTTAGCTTGGCTAAGTATTTGTCTATCTTGTTGATTTTCTCTAAGAACCAGCTCTTAGTCTTCTTGATTTTTTGAATTATTTTCGTTGTTTCTAATTCATTCATCTCAGCTCTGAGATTGATTATTTCCAATCATCTACTCCTTGTGGGTGTGCCTGCTTCTTTTTTTTCCTAGGGCTTTTAGGTGTGTCATTAAATTGCTTGTATGAGATGAACTACTCTCTGGAGGCACTTAGTGCTATGAACTTTCCTTTTAGCAGTGCTTTCATTGTGTCCCACAAGTTTGGTTAAGTTGTGCCTTCATTTTCATCGAATTTTAGGAAGTCTCTAATTTCTTTTTCCATTTCTTCCCTGACAAAGCTGTCATTGAGTAGA
>REGO01000874.1:284806-304487 GCA_010120015.1 Rhombomys opimus | reverse complement strand
CATTCATTTTTAAAGTCTTGGAGAAATGAGGGATACAAGGCACATACCTAAACATAGTAAAGACAATATACAGCAAGTCTTTAGCCAATATCAAACTAAATGGAGAGAATCCCAGTAAAGTCATGCAAAAGGTATGGCTGCTCACTCTCTCATTATCTCTTCAACATAGTACTTGAAGTCCTCACTAGAGCATAAGATAACTAAAGGAGATCAAGAGGATATAAATCAGAAAGGAAGAAGTGCCGGGGCCAGCCGGGCAGAGTCGAACGGTTCTTGAGTTGGGAGTGAGGATTAAAATTAATAAAATAAACACACTGCACACAGGAAACTTTTTAAAGGTCCAGACTCGACAGCCATAGCAAAAGGCAGACTGCTGCAGCAAGCAGTGCCAGCAGCTAGTCTTAAGACTCTGCCTCCTCCTCTCGGCTCCAGCCTTCTGACCACTTTATTTATTGAGGAGTTACCTTTTTCCAGTAAAACATCTCAGAACAATAGGTTAATTTGCACAAGAAGCCTGAGGAAGAGGTGTAACCCTCACAAGCTACCCCACCTGTTGTCACAAACAAAAGGACATGGAACTTGCAAGTTCTCCTCTGCCATTAGTAAAGGCCTCCTAAAAGCCATCTCTCTGCAGAGATTTAAATATTAAAGCAGGCCGCTGAGTCACGGCTCCCGACAAAGAAGTCAAAGTATTATTTGAAGATAATATAGAATACAGGAGTGACCACAAAAATTCAACCAGAGAAATACTTTAGCTCATAAACACCTTCAACAAAGTGACTGGATACAAAATTAACTGAAAATAATTAGTAGCCCTTATGTGTACGAAAGACAAAAGGGCTGAGAAAAATTAGGGAAACTACACCCTTCACATTAGCCAGTAATAAGTATCTTGGTGTGACTCTAACCAATCATGTGAAAGACCTGTTTGAAAAAAACATCAAGGCTCTGAAGAAAGAAATTGAAGGTATCAGAAGAAGGAACGATCTCCCATGCTCATAGATTGGTAGCTTTAACATAGTGAAAATGGCCATCCTGCCAAAAGCTATCAATAGATTCAATGCAGTTCCCATCAAAATACCAACACAATTCTTTATAGACCTTGAAAGAACAATTCTTAACTTCATATGGAGCAGCAAAAATCCCCAGAATTGCTAAAACTATTTGTGCAACAACAGATCTTCTGGAGGCATCTCCATTCCTGATCTCAAGCTATGCTAAAAAGCAACTTCATAGTACTGACATATAGACAGAATAGTGGATCAATGGAATCAAATTGAAATAAAGCCACACGTCTATGGATACTTGATTTTTTACAAAGAAGCCAAAACCATACAATGGAAAAAGCCAGCATCTTCAACAAATGGTGCTGGCCTAACTGGATGTCTGCTTGTAGAAAAATGCAAAAAGATACATTTTAATTACCTTGCACAAAACTGAAGTTCAAAGTGGATCAAAGATCTCAACATAAAACCAGACACACTAAATCTGTTAAAAGAAATTGGGGAGCAGTCTTGAACTTATTGGTATGGGACAGTACTTCCTGAACAGAACACCAATAGGTCAGGCTCTAAGATCAACAATTAATAAATGGGATCTCATGAAACTGAAAAGTTTATATAAAGAAGGTACACTGTCTTCAGAATGAAAAGACAGCCTACAGATTGGGAAAGGATCTTCAACCCTATATCTGACAGAGGGCTAATTCAGAATATATAAAGAACTCAAGAAGTTAAACAGCAAAAAGTCAGGTAGTCCACTTAAAAATGTGGTATAGAGCTAAATAGAGAATTCTCAATAGAAGTATATTGAATTCCAGAGAAACAGTTAAAGCAATGTTCAGCATCATTAATCATCAGGGAAATGCAAATCATAACAACCGTGAGATTTCACCTTACCACCATCAAAATGGCTATGATTAAAAGATCAAGTGACAACACATGCTGGAGGAGATGTCCAGAAAGGGGAACCCTCCTCCATTGCTGGTGGGAATGTAAACTTGCACAACCACTTTGGAAATCAATCTGGAGCTTTCTCAGACAATTAGGAATAGTGCTTCATCAAGATCCAGCTATATCACTCCTAGGCATATATCCGAAAGAGGCTCAAGTACACAAGGACATATGCTCAATCATGTTCGTAGCAGCTTTATTTGTAATAGCCAGAACCTGGAAACAACCCAGATGTCCCTCAGTTGAGGAACGGATACAGAAATTGTGGTACTTTTACACAATGGAATACTACTCAGCAATTAAAAATGAGGAAATCATGAAATTTGCAGGCAAGTGGTGGGATCTAGAAACAATCATCCTGAGTGAGCTATCCCAAAAGCAGAAAGACACACATGGTATATACTCACTTATATAGACCTATAAGATAGGATAAATATACTGAAATCTATCCACCTAAAGAAGATAAACCAGAAAGAGGACCCAGGGTATGATGATCAATCCTCACTTAGAAAGGTAAATGGGATAGACATTGGATGTAGGAGCAAACAAGTAACAAGACAGGAGCCTACCACAGAGGGCCTCTGAAAGACTCTACCTAGCAGTATATCAAAGCAGATATTAAGACTCATAACCAAACCTCCGGCAGAGTGTAGGGAATAAAAAAAGGGGGGAGGGGAGTTAATACAACCTGGAGAGGAAAGGAGTTCCACAAGGACCAATATATCTGGGCACAGGGGTCTTTTATGAGACTGTTTCTCCAAACAAGGACCATGTATGGATGCAAACTAGAGCCCCTGCTCAGATGTAGCCCTTGGTAGCTCAGTATCCAAGTGGGCACCCTAATAAGGGGAACAGGGACTGTTTCTGACATGAACTTGATGGTGGGCTCTTTGACCTCCCCTCCCCACACACAGGGAGAAGCAGCCCTGCTAGGCCACAGAGGAGGACTTTGCAGCCAGTCCTCCAGACACCTGATAAACCAGTATCAGATGGAAGGGCAGGAGGTTCTCCCTTATCAGTGGATTTGGAAAGGGAGATGAGGGTGGGAGGGTGGGATTGGGAGGGAAAGAGGGAGTGGGATACAGCAGTGATACGAAGTTAACAAACTGTAAGTAATATTAAAAAAATAAAAAAAAAATTAAAAAGGAGTATTTGTATTGGCTTTTCTTTAAAGTCTGGTAGAATTCTGTGCCAAAACACTCTGGTTCAGAGCATTTTTATTTTGTTTGGGATACTTTTAATGACTGCTTCTTTTTCCTTAGGGTATATAGGCCTTGTTTTTGCTTTATTTTGTGTGTGTGTGGGGGGGGGTTGGTGTTTGTTTTTAAAGTCAATTTTTTTTGTAGTCCTGTCTGTCCTGTAAGAAGGTATTTAGACCAGGCAGACCTCAACTTAGAGATCCACTTTACAGTGTCTCTAGAGTGCTGGTATTAGTTGTGGGCCCATATACCTGCCCTTTTTGTTTCATCATTAAATTATTATGTGACAGTTCTGGAATGTAGGTGCCCTTTTTGTTTCATCATTAAATTATTATGTGACAGTTCTGGAATGTAGGTATTTACATGTCAAACATGCTCTTGTATTGATCTTCATTATGATATTAATACTGCTAGAACCTTATGAATCATATGATTGCAGGACTTTTTATGCTTGTTTTAAAATTTTTTGAATGAATATGACTATTTTGCATATTTATGTAAATAAGTATTTCATGTGTGCCTGGTCTTCAAAGATGGCTTTAGAACTCTTGAACATGGAATAATAAATAGGTGTGAGTTCCTGTGTGTGGGGTATGTCAAGGTAAATATTTAGGAGGCCCATAGGGAATGGCAAGTGAAGCTTTAGGAACTCCTTGTTCCAGTGCACACATTGTTGCTCTACTAGCAACTCGTAGCACACTAAGTCTCAAAGGGATCCAAGGGTAGAGCAGTGCTGCTTCACCCTTCTTTATGGAAATCGCCTAAGTTGTGGGGTGGCCAAGCCCCACAACTCCCACATTTCCTTACAGTTGTACCATCCTGATTGATGGTTACTGGTACTTGAGGCCAGCATGGAATGTTCTGATTGGGCTTTCAGTCATTTAAAGACTGTAACACTGAATAATAAAGTTAGAGCTGCACCTTTGCGTGTTGTCTCTGGAATTTGATTACCAAGTTTCTGTGTACACTCTGTCACCCCTAATCCACCTACCCATTGGTTCCTTATTCCCACCTGTGTAAGTACCAGCATTCAGGTCCAAATATTTGCAAGACCAACAAGACCTCTTCACTGCTGAGCCATCCCTTATGACCTATGTTGCTTATTTTATTTATTTATTTATTTATTTATTTATTCATTCATTCATTTATTTATTTATTCATTCATTTATTCATTCATTCATTCATTTCTAGTAACTAATTTAATTTTGTGTGCATTGATGTGAGGATATCAAATCGATTGAATTTGAGTTACACACTGCTGTGAGCTGTCATGTGGGTTCTGGCAATTGAAGCCAGGTCCTCTGGAAGAGCAAACAATGTTCTTTTCCACTAAGCCATACCTCCAGCCCACTACGTTGCCTATTTAAGATCAACATTTACATTGCTAATATTTTCATCTGTCCTTTTGTAATTGTTCATATATACATTTTATTTTAGAAAGATCATATTAATATTACATTTAAAATGAGGCACTTCAGGTTTCTAGACATGTATAGAGAACTGGAGAAACTTGAGAAAGATCTCTCAGTTCTTTCTTTTTGTTTGATTGATTAATTTTTGCAGAATATTCAGATCTTATTGTACACCCCTGACAGTCATGGAACTTATGCTTAGACCAGGCTAGCATCCAGCTATATGTGATACACCTGCATCTGTTTCCTGAGTGTTTTTGGAATAAATGGCATGAGAAAATACACCCATCTTACCTATTGTTATTATAGTTATTAATTGTTCATACTGTTTTTCTGATGTGGTCGCAGTACTTTTGTTTACTCTCTCTCTTTATGTCTGTTAATAGGCATTTCTCTTGCAAGGCTATATCCTACTGAAAGGATGCAGAAATTAGAGAGGTGAACCTCACTATTCAGTTTACTTCTAAAAAGAGTTGGTCATTACATTAGAACTTGTGTGTCAGAAAATAAGTAGAAGAAACACCAGAATTCTGTAAAAAATATTGTAAATGAAGTGTACATTTTTAGTGTTGTAAGTTTCAAGCTTTCTGTTGTACACATGTGTGGATATTTTAGACAGCATTGACCTACAATGATGTGCATGTGAACTTTACTCGAGAAGAGTGGGCTTTACTAGATCCTTCCCAGAGGAATCTCTACAAAGATGTGATGCTGGAGACCTACAGGAACCTCACTGCTATAGGTAGGACAGTGAATTTTCTTTACTTTTCAAAATATGAGGGAAACTATTCATTATTGACTCACTTATGTAATTTAGCTTGAGGATGCGCAAGAATGAGAGCAATGGTTCTTTGATTGACCATAGATCATGACCTTTTTTCCAATAAAACATAATATATTTTGTTGTACTGTATTTTAGGCTACAATTGGGAAGATAATAATATTGAAGAGCATTGTCAAAGTTCTAGAAGACATACAAGGTAATTTTCATGTGTAATGTATTATAAATATGGTTCTGAGAAAATTTTTAATATGTCCTGGAAGCTTGAAAGAAAAGGAACAATGTAAATGAACTGCTTTAAGTGTATTTATTGATGTTACTAACTTGTTACCAAACCATGTACTACCTCCATGTTACGTATTTGAAGTTTGTTTGCAAGGCACCACTCTAGAAAAGAATGTAAGGAAATCATACCTTACCTAAGATCACCATTTAAATCATAGCCTCATTAGAGCTATGTGGTAGAACTGCATTTTGTTGTCTCCTACAACTCAGATTTTGCCAAAGGAATTCACATTAAATAGGTGATGAAAGTATATCCAAAATATTATACTAATTAAGTAGTCCATGCTAAAGCTAGAGTTACTCATATAAGTGTAATAATGTTGCTTAGTTTGGTGAGAAGGGCAGTTTTTTATAGTCCGGAATATTGTTGTGGAAAAACCATAATCCTTATATATCTATGATGAACAAAAATCAAATGTGTGAATGCAACATAAAACCATCCCATTTATTATTCTTTATTCTTTATTCTTCTCCTTTAATAGGTATATCATTGTCACAATGAAGACATATTAGCATTGGGCTATTGAAAGAAGCAATGTACCTCCCAGAACAACTAAAAGATATAATAGTCCCCATTTTGAGTAGATTTTTTTAATGTGATACCTGTTATGTTTTATATAGTATTCTGACCTGGCAGCAGTGCAAAGAATGACACAGAAGCTTTTTAATATTTTAAAGCTTAGGCAATTTACCTGGGCAGCTTCTGAACCCTCTTTTTCCCTTAACCCAAATAAAACTAGTCAGGTTTCCCGTTGCATGGCCAGCTCTACCTCTTCATAAATGTTCATATACATCTCTTATCCTCAGTATACTGCTAATGAATCTGTCTTTTGCTTTCTTCTTCCCAGAAACCCTCTCTCACTCAGATGTTCTGCCCTCTATTTTGTGCCCAGCTATTAGTTGTCCACTTTTATTGTTTCCAATAGATAAGAAAGGAAGGACAAATGTTTACAAAATATATGACAGGTGATTGGCAATAGAAAGAACAATACTAAGTTCTGGCCAGCACTTAGCTCTCTGCTGTCTCAGCAATCAGCATTCACATATGCTTTCACACAATATACGCCAACATCAATTCATTGGTTAGTCAATTTCCTTAGGAATACTCATCAACTCACACTGCAGAAAATGTAAGTTTTAGGAATGTTGAAATTCTTTTGTTTGTCCAAGTTATCTTTGCAAATTTAGCATAGTGCCCAGTATAGGGGAGTTTATGAAGCCAGTAGGTGTGCTAAAACTCTGAGGTTTTGCAGTTTTCTACAAATATGTGATAAAACACCTTATAGAAGAAAAATATAGTAAAAAATATGAGCCAGGTAACAAACATTTTTATCATCACAGGTATGTTTAAATATGCAAAACTACACAGAGAAGGAGAACACGATGAATGTAAAAATAGTGATGAAACCAAGATGTAATTCCTCTTTACCTTTACACCAAATTGTAAAATTGACATGGATAAAAATATTCAACAGTGTAATGAGTGTGGTAAAGCTTTTATATGTGCTAATTATGTTTGCAGGTGTGAAAACAGTCATAGTAGAGAAAAACCTTCTGAAGATATTCAATATGATGAAGTCTTTGCACATCACAGTAGTCCCCACACATATAAAAGAATGCATGCTGATGAGGAACTCTATGAATGTAACCGATATGGTGAATCCTGGGCATATAATAGTGAACTTCAAATGTGTGGAAGAATTGATGCTGGACAAAAACTCCACAAATGTAATGAAAGTGCAACAGCCTTTGCAAACAACAGGTGTCCCCTAATACATAAAAGAACCCATATTGGAGAGAAACCTTATGAATGTAATCGATGTGGTAAATCATTTGCAAGTAACAGTCATCTCCTAATACATAAAAGAATTCATACTGGAGAGAAACCTTATCAATGTAACCAATGCGGTAAAGCCTTTGTGTGTAACAGTCATCTCCTAAGACATAAAAGGGCACATACTGGAGAAAAACCTCATGAATGTAACCAATGTGGTAAAGCCTTTGCAAATAATCATACTCTCCTAATACATAAAAGAACACATACTGGAGAAAAACCTTATGAATGTAACCAATGTGGTAAAGCCTTTGCACACAACAGTATTCTGGTTGTACATAAAAGAACTCACACTGGAGAGAAACCTTATGAATGTAACCAATGTGGTAAAGCCTTTGGACATAAAAGTAATCTCCTAATACATAAAAGAAGTCACACTGGAGAGAAACCTTATGAATGTATTCAATGTGGTAAAGCCTTTGTATGTTACAGTCATCTCCAAGTACATGAAAGAACTCACACTGGGGAGAAACCTTATCAATGTAATAAATGTGTTAAAGCCTTTGTATGTTACAGTCATCTCCTAACACATGAAAGAACTCATAGTGGGGAGAAACCTTATGAATGTAACCAATGTGGTAAAGCCTTTGCAGACAACAGTGATCTCCTAAGACATAAAAGAACTCACACTGGAGAGAAACCGTATGAATGTAACCTATGTGGTAAAGCCTTTGCACGTAACAGTCATCTCCTAAGACATAAAAGAACTCACACTGGAGAGAAAAGTTGTGAATGAAACCGAAGTTGGTAAAGCTTTTGCACAGCACAGTCATCTCATACTTAAAAGAGCTCACACTATAGAGAAATGTTAAGAATGTATCCAAAGTGATAGAGACTATGCATTTCAGAGTAGTCTCTGAAAACATAAAAGAACACACCCAGGAGAAAAAAAATCCTTATGAATAATCAGAGTGGCATCACCTTTGTATAAAACAGTCATCTCCTAATCCATAAAAATACATATTGCAGAAAATCCTTATGAATATAACCAGTGTCCTAAAGACTTTTTATGTGACACTCATCTAGGACAAGAACACATACTGGAGTGAAATCCTATGAATGTAACCAATGTGGCAAAGCCTTTGTATGCCATCATTTTCTCCAACTATATAACCAATGTGGTAAAACTTTTGCTTTTCAGAATCATTTTCAAAGTCATGAAAAAATTCACACTGGACAGAAAAACTATGAATGTATTTAACATGGTGAAGCTATTCCACATTTGTATACTCATCTTCATGAAAGAATTCGTTCTGGAGAGAAACCTTATGGATGTTTTAAAATATGAGAGTTTTGCACATATCTACATTCTTCATCATAAAATTTTAATACTGTAGAGAAAGTCTGAGAATATAAGCAAAACTGCGTTCTTTGTGTTCTTTGGTCCACTGAATCAAATAAAACACAAACACTAAGTCGATGCAAATGACAAAAATTCATTGTCATCCTGGCACTACTGGTTGATGAGGCCCACATAACATTTTTGGGAACTGAACTGTGATACCTACCCACGCACTGAGCCAGAAAGTTACAGAGGTTCTGTGCTTGAAAATTGTAAACATCTGTGTTGTCTTTTATTTTTATTTTTTAATCAATCAGGGTTTAAGGATATGGGATTGGTTTATGTCATTGAGAAAGTCACCTGATGCAAAATGTAGGTTTTACAGTTAAAACAATCATATCCATTTGTTCTTTTGTGGTTAGGAAAGGTATTATGTTTTAGGGAAGAGAAGCTATGGTTTGGGACAGTCATTATGTTAGGAGAACAGAAGCCATGGTATGGAACAGTCAGGTTTGGAAGAACAAAAGATAAATAATGAAAGCTAGTCAGCTATTGGGAAGCCTGCAGCTTTCCTAGGGATGATAAACTTATTAAACTTAGGTTCACCCTATAAATCAATGAAGGCTGGTAATTAAAAGGAAATACTTAGGACAAATTACTTTTGCATGTTTTTCCGTATCACAGTCATCTTCAAATATATAAAAGAACAGATAGTAGAGAGAAACCTTACACCTGTAATCATTGTGATAAAGCCTTTTCTTAACATAGTTATCTCCAAATACATAGAAAAAAACACATACTGCAGTAAAACCCTATGAATAAGCAATGTGGTAAATCATTTTCATGTAGTTGTCTTTCAAATATTGAGAAAAAGCCATGATGCAGAGAAACCCCATGAATGTAGTCAGTATGGTAGTTTTCCTCTTCATGTTACCCTTATAGAAGAGTAAAATCTGTAGTGTGTGAACAATCTGTTAAAGCCTTTGCATATCACAGTAGTCTTTGAGAACCTGAAAGAACTCATTCTGAAGAAAATCTCTTAGGATAAAAGATTTGTTAAGATCTTTGACCCACTTGCATTCAGTTACACGAGATTATTTGGGAGGAAAACTCTAACAAGTGTCTACAATGTATTCATGCATTATAACATCCATCCTTATTTTATTTCCAATTCAAAGCTCACATGGACAAAAGGCCTATGAATTTAAACCATAAGGTAACCCTTTTAGATTTCAAAATTCTCTTCAATTACATTAAATAAATCATCCAGTTGTAAAATTTATGTGTGTGTATTACTGCCTTTTCTGTGACAAAACACAATGTCTGTGTCAACTTCCAAATGTGTTTGCTTTGCCTTATGGTTCCCGAGGGATATAGAACCTCTGTGATATGGGCATCCAAGTGTCACACATGGCAGCTAAAGTAGGAACCTTAAAGCTCACAGCCTTAACCTGCAGCATGAAGCAGAGAGTGACAATTACAAATGCTATGCAGTTGAAAACTATCAAGCCTACCCCAAGAAACATACTTCCTCTAAGAGTGCTGCATTTCCTAAACATTCATAAATGATACCACCAACTGAGAAGGATTCATTTCTCTGACTTCAAACCTACATGTGTGATTTTTATTACATGAAGGAATTCATGATGAAAAAAAACTCTGTAGATAAGCCTGTAGATGCCTCAACACCTGAGTTACAGTAATGAAGGCTTACACAAGTAAAAAATTCATGAGTAAACATATTTGTTTAAGAATTTGTTTGAATTTCCATTATGTGTTATCAATGTGTCTATGTGCCTGTCCATTCTGGTTTCCATGAAGAGCAGACCTTTTGATCTTCTCATATCAGGAATTATAGAAAGTTGTCAAAAACCTGACCTAGGCCCTGAGAATGAATTTAAGTGCAAAGCAATGTCTCTAGTACTATAAATATTTTAAATCTTTATATATCATCTTGATGTCAAGAAGTAGAAAAGAATTCATAGAAGAGAGCAACCCTATTTGTACATAAGATTTGATGACTTTGGACATAATAAATGTATTCAATTTCAAGTGAAGAAACTTTTTTAAATCTGTTTTTATTATAGCCTTGGAGGAAGTAAATTATTTACCGTGTTCACTTAAATGTAATAGTTATGGTATCAATTAGGGTTGTGGTCTGAATTGAAACATTGGAATAAGTATTGAAGTTTGCTGTATGTGTAACAAATCCATTCACAGATGTTTATGAGGTTGTTCTGATATTCTTTCTGTGGTGGCTGTTCATCTTCTACTGCATTTCCGCTTTGTGATAGATATTTTCTGCTACAATGTATAGAATGGGATCTCCATCATCTGTGTGATCTATTGCTTATTTCTATCTGGCAGTGTGTGATCACGGAAGGTTTTCTGAGAAAGCATGGTACCTTTTTTTTGCATTTTCACAAATTTTTTAAGATGTTTTGTTTTCAACCTTGCTTGAATGTCAATAGTTAGTTAATGTTAAAATGCTCAATAGTATGTGTTTATGTATATATTGTTTGAAGTTCCATGCTTCCTTATGTTTTCTTATTTTCTATATGTCAAGTCATCTTGAAGAATTGCCTTCTAAGAGAATTGTCTAGAGGTGTTAGATAATGTAAAGCAATGAGAGTTATTTCAAAAAAGAATGTTGTGTGTGTGTAATGTAACTGTGGGATCCTGGGAAATGACAGATATATGAAGATTGTGTGATCACTTTGTGAGATTTATTTTCATTGTTATAGATGTTGAAAGTTATGTTGCCAGTTTTACATACCACAAATGTTCCCCCACTGAGCTCATTGATACTCAAATAAATTTACTTGAAACAGTACGTATTGTCTTCTATTCATATTATAAACAAATTGTCATCTAAGGATGGAAGAAAATGATATGATTTGGATAATAAATGCTATTTGCAAATGAAAATGATTTACTGCTTTTGTGTTAACTGTAGAATTTAAAGAATTATTACTGTTTATTAAAAGAATAATGATTCCTTTATACGTTTTATTTTATAATTTCATTCATTCAAGGATAGGCCATTTAAAAAACATATTTCAGCTGAGGCTCAAAAGTGATCATTGTCATCCTAGACCTGGGAGTCAGTGGCAGGTCCCTCTCTCTGAGGTTGAGGCCAGCATGGTCCACAGAGTGAATACTTCTGCTTGTTTGTTTGTTTTTGAGGGAGAATTTACTTGTGTATTCTTGACTGTCCTGTACTCACTTTGTAGACCAGGCTGGTCTTAAATTTACAGAGATCTGCCAGCCTCTTGCTCCCTGAGTGTTGGCATTACATATGTGTGCCACCATGCCCTGCTCCACAGATTGAGTTCTAAAACAGCCATGGCTATGTGAACATATCCTGTCTCCAAATGATTCCAAAAAGGTAGACTATATCTGAAATTATGGATTTTTTTCCCAATATAATTGACTGGCTTCCACAAAGCCTTTTGTTACATTTACTCACATCAAGAGAACTGTTGTAACAATGAAAATAAGGAGCAATGTGGAAAGTCCATTCTTACAGGGGTGGAAATCCATTTAATCCTTCTCCAGCCATTTATCAGGGACTTCATCACCTTCCAGTGCTAGGAAGCATCTACTTCCTCTGCATTATAATGACATCATTGGGAACTACAGGGTTAGTGGTACTACTCCTTTGTAAACTCGGTTTAATTTCTAGCACTCACAAGACTAAGAACTACCTGTGTTTCTACGTCAAGGATATTGGATGTAGTCTTCTGGCCTCTTAGAGGACAAGACAGTGAAAATGGTGAAAAGACACATAAACATGTCATTCCCTAATGTAAAACATTTTCTTCACATATATCTTATTTTTTTCTTTAAAATTGATTTAATTTAGGTACATAAGTTTTGCCAGTGTGTATACCAAGTACATGTGCAATATCAGTGGAGGCCAGAAGAGAATATCTGTTCCCCCATGACTGGAGTTACAGACAGTTGTCTATCTCTTACCTAGGTCATATGGCTGAGCAGCCAGCACTCGTAGGTGTTGAGCCATCTGTTTAGTGCTAGGAACATATCATTAATAACAGTAATGTTTATCTTTAGTGCTGAGGTGTATTTCTTGTATGAAGCAGAAAGATAGTTCCTTTTAAATCTATTTTGTAACCTGAGTCTTTTTACTAGGGACTTGATGCCATTGGTGTTGAAAGATAAAAATGACCAGTTTTTGTCACTGTTATTTTTATGTTGTTGGTGGTAGTGTGTGTCTTATATTTTTGGTTGTGACCCTAGCCTTTAAAGGCTGAGCCTTCTCTCCAGTCCAGATAGTGTGTGTCTGTATGTCTGTGAGTGTGTGTGTGAGTGTGTGTATGTGATTGTGTTTCTGTTTCCCTTCTTTAGTTTTGCTTATATGAACTTATATTATACTGTGTTTTCCTGGTTGTATTTGGCCTCCTTGGGTTGGAATTTTCCCTGTAGTATCTTCTGTAGAGCTGGATTTGTGGATAGGTACAGTTTAAATTTGTTTTTGTCCATGTATATCTTGTTTTCTCTCTTTATGGTGTTTAAAGGTTTTGCTGGGTAAAGTATTTGGGGCTGACATCTGTGGTCTTTATTGCTTTTAATATACATGTCCAGGCTCTTGTTTCTTTTAAAGTTTCCAATGTGATATCAGATGTAATTGGCCTTTTCCTGTTGCAGATACCTAGGACCATGCATGGACTAGACTAAGATCAGCTGCACATATGTGGCTTATGCACAAGTTCGTCTTCATGTGGGTCTCCATAGTAAGTGGAGCCCCACTGGTGGGGCTGCCTTGCCCAGCCTCAGTAGAAGAGGATGACTTGGTATGGTGGAGTAGGACTTCCCTATTCTGAGGAGAAGGGGAAAAGAGATTAGAGCAATAGGAATGGAAGGTATTACTTACTGATCTATACTGGTCCTTATTGACTCTTGGTGTAGAAAAGGCATGCTTTCTTTCATGTCATAACATATAAAATAAATTAAAGTTTGCACAGTTTAAAACTTGTCACAGAAATGGAAAACTATTACTCAATTTGAAGCTGTTATTGATACTGACAAAAAAGTGTGGGAATGTAGGTTTTTGCTAAACAATCTGCCAGTGCAGAATGCTTTGAGCTTAGTTCCCACCAATGCAAGACAAATAAACAAGCAAACAGACAGGCTGGTACTGGGTAAGGAGCACTGTTAAACAGAGTTGATACTGAGGAATGGTTGCAGAACCTCAGTTGTGGAACTCCGCTGGTTATTTTGAAGTATGACATTCCAGATAGCCTCTTCGCTAGGTCTATACAGTGGATTCCCTTTTTCAGTGGGGTTCTATTTTTGCCTGATGTAGGGAACCCCATATATTAAGGAGCATCACATCCTAAGTGAAGATTACAGGCCAGACTCTTTCCTGATAAGAACCCTGCTCAGCAAGCACCTAGGGATTCCTGGAAATACACCACCCAATGCTAAGGATATGTTAGCTTTCAGCAAATGCCTTTCAACTATACCTGGAGATATTCCCCCACCACAGAATAATTAATTTATATATTCTCTATGTCATAGTGTTATACCCAGTTCATGGCCCCCAAAAGATCTATAGGAAATGACTCCGTTGCAAAACACATGAGGGTCTTTTTATTGTAAATTACAAGCTGAAGCTTGGGCCTACACAGCCCCACCACCAAAGCGGTGGAAGCTGAGCTTGCTGCCCCCAGGTTAGTTGGGTGATATATAGATTCTGTTCCCTCCCAGCATGCCCAACGCAGGGGCAATTTCTGCCTGGCAAGCATCTATTGGTCAAAATGCTACATTTTGAATTGATTGGCTATAGGAAGGTCCCCAGACCATAATGACCTGGTGTCCCTCCCTAAGGAGATGGGCCAGTTTCCTAGCAACTGTTATCTCTAGTAGGTGGGGAAAGAATACAGTAAGGCGGTCCTTCCCCTCCGGGCATTCCTGGACTTCTCCACCCACATAGTTCAGGCCTTAATAATAGCTGCTAATTTTTAATCTTTTTGGTCTCTCAATAGGACTGGGATACTGCATGCAAATGAGGTACTGCACCACAACATATAAATCAACTATCCTGAGCATCTAGCCCCAGGAAACCAAACACATTCATTTTCTAACCCCAAGGTTTATAAATCCCTGATTTCACAGGAAATTAACATTGTGATACCATCAGCTTTCCACCACAGCCAACTAAAATTTGTCAGTATTTTATTCTGGAGGAGAGAGGGTTTCCCTTCCTCCCTTGAGATTTGCCACTGAGCTCCCAGAACTTAGCTACTTGCTAACCTGGTGAAAGGTTAGAGTTAATTCCTGGGGCTGGGGCAGAATCACAAGACCACATTCCTTTCAGAGCAGAGGGCTAGCCCAGAGGCTAGGGATGAGTCCCACATTCCTTTCAGATAATGGGCCAGCAGCAACCCCCACCCAGATAAACCTCAGGGTATGACTGGAGTCACATGGCCCCTAAGAACTAGAGGTCAGATGTCTCCCAGGTAGCTAGGCCAGACCGTTAGCAGTCTTGGTGCCTAAAAATAGACCAGTCATTTTAAAGGTCAGCTTCCCTAGAGACCACCCTGTTTGCATTTTGTTCCTTTTACCCAATCCTGTAATGCCAAGGCTTGTACTATCGCACTGGCATTTTTGTTCCTTTAAAAACCTTGATCTCCCGGAGCTGGGGGTCACTTACCCAAATGTCTTTGTAAAGGTCAGCCACCTGGGGCTTGAGCTTGTAATAAAAAGACCCTCATGTGTTTTGCAACAGAGTCGATTCCTGTAGATCTTTTGGGGGCTCCTGAACTGGGTGTGACACTGGCTAGATACTGCTGGACTTCTAAAAACCATGTTGACCTCAAGCAACTCACCCACTGGGCCTAGACCAGCCTTTCAGCCCAACAGACCTATACCTTACTGGACCTACCTCCTGCCATGCTATGTCTGAGCCTGGGAAACCCTGTAATTTGGCCACAATCCCATACCAGCTTAGCCAAAGAGATAGAACACTTCCACATCACCACAGGCACTGACTGCTGTGTGAAAGCCTCATTTAAAAAGCTAATTGTAATACCTGGTGTGAACCTCATTTTTACCTCCCATAGACCAGATGCCTTGAACTAGCCAACTCCCTTGAGCACTCAAATTTATTCTAGAGAGAATTGGTACTTATGTTCTCAGGGACCTGCTGTTCTTTGTCCAAAAGCGAACAACTGTATCCCAGACTACCACCAGATAAAAAAGATCACTCAGTGCTTTAGGAGAACATAAAAATATTATAAAAGAATTTAAGAGATTCATAAAATATTAGTTTATGTGGTCTTTTGTGCTGCATAAACCTCTCATTTTTTTTAATCAACTAAATTAGTTTTGTTTGTGTTTAGCCATGGTTTCCTGGAACTTACTCTGTAGACAAAAATATCCTCAAACTCAGAGAATCCTCTGCCTCTGCCTCCAGAGTGCTGGGATTAAAGGCATGAGAAAATGCCACCATGATGATAATTCTGATTAATTTTTAGGTAACAATATGACTGTATTAATTGTATTCAACTGTTATTGTTTTAATTATTTTTTAAATTAAGTGTTTGTACAAATGGAGGAAGACACCAAACATTGTCCTATATACTTACAAATTTATATGTGCATACGTGTATGGGTGCATAGAAACACACATATGCTGATATATATCAGTATATATATATATATATATATATATATATATATATATATATAGTGTGTGTGTGTGTGTGTGTGTGCATGTTAACACAGTAGATTTCTGTATGACTGCTAAGTTTCATTAATGAAATAGTATTTTAAAAAACAGGTTTTTAAGGAATTTGATACACATGCCTATAATATCAACATTTGAGAGAGGAGGAGAATAAGGAGCTCAAGAAAATCTTCAGCTTTGTACCAAGTTGCATGCTGATCTGCCTCTAGTAAAATTGAAAGCATTTATAACTTGATTTTTAAACATTTATTTTTAGGTTTATTTTACTTTTAGTTCAGTATGTTTGTTTGGGTCTTTGTGGAAGTATGTGCACATGAGTGCAGGGAACTCAGTTTGCTCTGTCTACCCAGTATGTGAATGTGTATGTACGCATGCAGACATGAATGTTCCCTGCGCTCGTGCAGGGAACCCTGAAGGCCTGAAGAGACTTTCAGACTGCCTGAAGGTGATTTCACTGTATTGTTCATAGTAGGATATGAACTTTGGCACTCTAGGGCAATGGCTGATTAAGAGACTTGTTTCTCTTGAAGACCTGAGTTTGAATGTGAAAAGCTTAAGAGCTCTGTGAACAAAAGATCTTCATTTTTTTCAATCACATGCTAATTTCAGGATGAATGTCTTTTATCTGGTTGGAAGTACCCTGCTATTTCAGTTTTCAGCTCTCAAAGTCTGGATAGCCTTTCTGAGCTAGGCATTAAGGTGCAGGACTCCCTCTCCCCACCAGAGCCTCCTGATCTCTGTCTGACTTCATCTGGTTAGTGTCTTTAGACATAGATGCCTCCAAGCACATTTGATAGATGGTCTTTGACACAGATCTAGCTAACTCTCCCCTCCCTTCACCTATAGGATAAATTAGGTACTTTGTTCATGTGTATAAAATAAGGGTGTGCTATTTAATGCAAATCAAGAAGCCTTGAGGCCTGCTCTTTAACTACCTCCCCCTGAGGGGAAAGCAGCCTTACCAGGCCACAAAAGAAGACATTGCAGCCACTCCTGATGAGACCTAATTGACTAGGATAAGAAGGAAGGAAAAGCAGACCTCCCCTATCAGTGGACTTGGGGAGAGGCATGCATGCAGAGGGTAGAGGAAGGGAAGGATTGGGATGGGAGGTGGGAGGGAATCACAGGGGGGATACAAAGTGAATAAAGTGTAATTAATAAAGAATAAAAAAGAATCCTTGAAATGCCTAGTTTTAAACATTTATATACACCAATCTTTGGAGCACTCCACTCACTCTCCAAGGGGTATATAACCTTTGTTTTCTGGAATTAAAGTTAAAATTGCTCTCTGCCTTGGTTCCCAGAATGTCTGAATTTGTCATGCTTGTTGGCCTTCTGAGCATGACACCTCATCTTCTGCTCCTTCTGCTTTCCTGGGTTGGGGGAAAACAGCCCCCAAGACAGGAGGAAAACAAACTTATCTATGAAATGCTTGGGATCAAAAGTTTCAGACATCATAGCCTTTCATATTTCAGATGTTTCTTGCCCAGTCAACCAGTGCCTTGGGGATGGGACTCTGTAAAATGGGTTACATTTAATGTTTATTTCACAGTAAGGTTGCAGGTAAGCTTCAGTGTAAGGAATCTTCTGAGCCAATCACAGTGGCCTATCAAGAAGAAATAAGAGCAGAAATTTGAGACCAGCCTGTATAACTGCCTGTCCTCACGGAAGAGATAGAAAATATAAAGAAAGAAAAAAAAATAGAATCTTCTTCTTTGCTACCTTTCTTCCTTGTGGACTCTTTTGATAATCATTACTCAATGGAGACCATGCCGCTCCCTAAAGTTTATATTTTCATAGATGTAGGTTTCAAATCTGGTACAAATGGGAGAGGTGCCTATATTAAAACTGTCCTATGTGCCAATTTTCTCCCAGAAATCTGTTCGTCTTTCCAAAGCTTAATATGGTTCTCTTGATTGGCATATCCCACTCCCTACCTTGAATTTTCCTGCCTAGAATCTGGGCTAACCTCCCTTCCTCATACCAACTTATAGATTGTTTAGCAAGGTCAGGTAAGATGTTTTTGCTAATGGGTCTGATGTAAAAAATCTTATAGATCAATGTGAAATTAAGAAAAGTACCCTCTTAATAGTAAAGCCAGGGACACTTTAAGGTTGATGAGAAGAAACAAAAGCCAAAGGTAGCACTTGCTGACTGGATACTGTCCAGCTGGGCCTGTAGCCGAGACAGCAATTGATTTCTTCATACTTGTTTTTGTCTTCTGGTTCTTGATATGATTTAATAAAATTTATTAATTAGGTACACACCCCTTCAAGATTTAATGTAGAGGTGGCTAATTGTTTTAAGACTTTTATGAAATTACTTTTTAATATAATTGCTTCTTTTAATTACCCCAAATTTCAGCTTGCCAGTAAAGAAAAGCTGGCTGAGTAGTTATGTTGCTTGCTCATCTTGTTAATTGATCACAAGTTGGTTAATTACAAGTGTATATGGGGTCTTGGGAATAACTTGTTTTTCATATTTGTTTTTCACCCATAATATGTATAACATTTGATCATGTGAAGGTATTGGGGAATATGTGGGTTGTTTTGTGTGTGTGTGTGTGTATGTTCAATGTAATTCTTCACTTAAAAAATAGAGTGTAACCACATTGTGTGTTTAATATTGCTATAAAGATCTTACTGGGATAGATAAGGTGTGGAAAAAGAGTAAAAGTGTGGTCTGAACTGGCACTCTAGGTCTTGTTCCATCCACCAAGGTCTATTTATGTAGGTGGTTTGGACCTCACTCTTTGGAGTTTGTTTCATCTGAAAAGTTGTATGTATATGTGTGTATGTAAGGTTGGGATGGAACTTGCTGTTTTGTGTTTTTTCCATCCATCATGATGTGTGTATATGTAGGTAAGGTGGTTTGGCTCTTGTTCTTTGGAGTTTTCTCCATCCACCATTTTGTATGTATGTAAGGTGGTTTGGAACTTACTTTTCGGGGTTGCTTCCATCCACCAAGTTGTATATATTAGGATGAATTGAAATTCACTCTCTGGAGTTTGCTCTGTCTACCCAGTATGTGAATGTGTAAGTACGTATGCAGACATGAATGTATGTATGTATGTATGTATGTGTGTATGTGTTTGTATAAAGTAAAAGAAGCCTGTAAGAGAAGCTAAATGAAGAGAAGCTTAAAGAGAAGAAGCTTTTTGGAACCTACCTGCTGGAGTCTGTCTTACTTCATCTTCAAGAATAAGTGTGTGTGTGTGTGTGTGTG
>REGO01000874.1:260930-284770 GCA_010120015.1 Rhombomys opimus | reverse complement strand
GAGAGAGAGAGAGAGAGAGAGAGAGAGAGAGAGAGAGAGAGAGAGAGAGTTGATGTGCCACATCTGAGCAGGGGTTTTAGATCTTTTCAATGCATGGTCCTTGGTTGGGGTATCAGTCTCTGCAGGGGCCCCAGGGACCAGTATTTTTGGGGACTGTTGGTCTCCTTTTGGACCTCATTCCCCTCCAGGTCTTTCTTTCTCCCCCTTCTTTCATAAAATTCCATGTATTCTGCCCAAAGTTTGGCTATGAGTCTCAACCTCTGCTTCAATACCTCTATCAGTAGATTCTTTCAGAGTCCATCTGTCATAGGCTCCTATCCTATTCCCTGTTCTTCTTTGGATGTCTATCATATTTGCCCTTTTGAATGAGGATTGACCATCTTCCATAGGGTCTTCCCTTTTCTCCAGGAGTATAGATCTCAGTATGTTTATCCCTCTTATTAGTGAGTATATGCCATGAATGTCTTTGTGCTTCTTTGTTACCTCACTCAAGATGATCTTTGCTAGTCCCACAATTTGCCTGCCAGAAAATTCCTTCAGCTGATAAATGCCTTCAGTAAAGTGGCTGGATAAAAAAAAAAACATTCCTCAAAAACATCAGAAGCCCTCTTGTATACAAAAGACAAAACGGCCAAGAAAGAAACAACACCCTTAAAATAGTCACAAATAACATAAAGTCCCCCGATTTAACTCTAACTAAGCAAGTGAAAGACCTGTATGCAAAATATATCCTATTGGATCTTAAAGCTCTTCAGTTCCCCACTCTTTCATCCCTTTAATCTGCCTGCCTGGTAGGAATAATGATTGTAAAGACACATTTTTATCTCCCCTTAGGGAACATCTAGTGAAACCATGGACTCCATGAAATTCTAATTTTCCCTCAAATCTCTTTCTGTGAAAAGGCTGATTCCTCCAGATGCAAACTCTATTAAATAAACATTAACTCAATGTCTGAATAACTTGCAGGAAATAAAGGAGCTAAGAATAAAAGAGGGATTTAGGGATAACAAAAATTAATTTTATGGCTTGGTTAGATTATTTAGTTGTATCTCACCTTCCATCTAAAACTGTTAGGACCTCAACAATGAATTAGTTATCTTATAAGTTCATCACTGGTCAAAATTACTGAATAAGTATGTTAATATGTTTTCAGTCTTCATTAATAATTTGCTTTCTGTCATTGTTTTCACTCTTTTTTTTATTTTAAAGAGTAGTCCCATTATGTATCTCTTTCTGTCTTCAACTTTGGTGTATATCCCACTCAGTATATATACCCACCTTGCCTCCAGAGTGCCTGAATTGTAAGTAGACATGTCACAGCTTGATAATTTAGTTCTTTTAATTGGCTTAATGAGGCTGAGTGACTGAACCTTGCTGGTTAGGGTAGCCAGGACATGGGTTCTGGTCCTAACTCCAGTAACAGAGGAAGGCTCCCATCAAATGCACTCCTCTTGGTTAATGTCCACTGTCTTCTCTCTATGACCAATATTATTTTCTTTTATCATGGAGTCTAAACTACAGATAAGGTCAGAGTTCTAACCTTATTCTACAGAGAGAGAAACCCAGGCTCACAGAGATTAAAGATCTTGTAATATAGTTAAGTGTTCATCTTATTCAACCCATCATTCTATTACATCACTAAATGAAACTGAAGCCACCAGGTATGGTGACACAGCCCTATAACTATGGTGCTTAGAAAGAGGAGGGAGGAATTTCAAGGTGTCAAAGTCATCCACGAAGAGAATTGTCACTAATATGGTGGGAGGCTCTCAGAACACTGAAATCTAGGAAGACTTTGATTTCTTTCTTTATTTTTTCCCTAACCCAGCTCTCATTGAGTAGAGAGTTGTTCAGTTTCCATGTGCATCCAGGCTTTTTGCTATTTCTGTTGTTGTTGAGGTTCAGATTTAGTCCATGATGGTCAGTAGAATATGAGGGATTATTTCAGTCTTCTAGTATCTGCTGAGACTTGCTTTGTGTATTTTGGAGAAGGTTCCATGAGGTGCTGAAAAGAAGGTATAGTCTTTTGAATTTAGGTGAAAAGTTCTGTGTGCACCTATTAGGTCCATTTGATTTAGGACCTCTTTAAGTGCCTTTATTTCCCTCTTTAGCTTCTGTCTAGATGATCTGTCCCTTGGTGAGAGTGGAGTGTTGAAGTCTCCCACTATTAAGGTGTTAAGATCAATGTGCAATTTAAGCTTTAGTATTGTTTCATTTACAAATGTAGGTACTCTTGTATTTGGGGCATAGATGTTCAGTGTTGTGAAGTCCTCCTGGAATATTTTTCTTTTGATGAGAATGAAGTGCCCCTTCTCATCTTTTTTCATTAATTTTGGTTGAAAGTCTATTTTATTAGATATTAGGATAGCTACCCCAGCTTGTTTTCTGCATCCATTTCCTTGAAAAACATTTTTCCAGCCCTGTGGTAGTGTTTATGTTTGTTGCAGAGGTGTGGTTCTTGAATGCAGCAGAATGTTGGATCCTGTTTCTACAACCATTCTGTTAGTCTGTGTCTTTTTATTGGAGGGTTGAGTCCATTAATGTTGATAGATAACAGTGACCAATGAACGTTACTTCCTTTTTTGTGGAGTTGATGATGTTACTGTGATTCACTGCTTGTTTTCTTTTAATTTTTGTTGTGACAGTTATCTGTATCCCATCTTTTCTTGGGTGCAGTTGTTTTCATTGGATTGGAGTTTTCCTTCTAATATCTTTTGTAGGGCTGGTTTGCCATTTAGATATTGTTTAAATTTAGTTTTTTCATGGAATATGTTGCTTTTTCCCTCTATGTTGATTGAAAGTTTTGCTGGGTAGAGTAGTATGGATTGGCATCTGTGGTTTCTTAAAGTCTGCATGACATCTGCCCAGGCCCCTCTGGCTTTCATAGTTTCTGCTGAGAAGTCTGGTATGATTCTGATAGGTCTACCTTTATATGTTACTTGGCCTTTTTCCATTGCTGCCTTTAATATATTTTCTTTTTTTTTTTCTGTAGGTTTAGTGTTTTGACTATGATGTGATGTGAAGAGTTTCTTTTCTGGCCTAGTCTATTTGGTGTTCTTTAGGCTTTTTTTCTTGTATGTTTATGGTCGTCTCTTTCTTTAAGTTGGAAATTTTTTTTCTATGATTATCTTAAAATATTTTCCTGACCATGGAGCCTGGAATCTATTTTTTTTCCATCTATTCCTATTATTCTTAGATTTTGTCTTTTCATGGTGTCCTTGATTTTTCAATGTTTTGTGTTTGGGACTTTTCTGATTTACTTTTTCTTTTGAGAGAAGTGTTAATTCCATCAAGTGTATTTTCAGTACCTGAGATTCTCTCTTCCATCTCTTATATTCTATTGGCAATGCTTACCTTTGTGATTCCTGACGTTTTCTCTAAGTTCTCCAGCTCCACGGTTTCCTCTGTTTGTGTTTTCTTTATTGATTCTAATTCTGTTTCCATGCTTTGCACCATTTCCTTCATCTGTTTCAATGTGGATTCATGTTTTTCTATGATGGATTCTCTTTTTGTTGTTGTTCCCTTCCTCTCTATATGCCACTAATGGTGCCTCTTCTTGTGCCTCTATTTTTGGCTGTGTTTGCCTGTATTTCTTTGAAAGCTCTGTTGTTTATTTCCTCTTTATTTGCCTCGATTTGTGTGGCTATTTCTCTGAGAGATTTGTTCATTTCCTCTTTATGTGCCTCTAATAACCGGGTAAGCATAGCTTTAAAATAATTTTCCTGTGTTTCTGATGAATTGAAATATCCATTGATTTTGGGGGGTGCTGGTGAGGCCATGATGTCATGATTTTTGTTGGGTGTGTGCCTAAGCCGACCTCTGGCCATCTGCTTATCAGTAACCTTCAGTGATTGTTCCTGGAGTCTGTACTTTAGACTAGGTCCATCTTTCTCTGGTGTCTGGAGTACTCTCCAGTAAGATGAGAGTGGGCATTAGTTTTCCAGCTGTACCTAAGGGAGAAAGAGCTGCTGGTGCAGAATCACAAATGCCAGGGAGCAAGCTTGTGTGTGTTTGTGGACGTGTGTCTTGACGGACAGAGTGCTAGTGAGTGTAGATGCTTGGGAAATGGCGGGGATGTAGGTGCAGGAGGGGTGTGGATGTTAAAGCTGTTCACGGTCTCAGTTTATGGGAGTAGTTTGCAGGTGCATTTTGCACACACTGTTTGAGGGCACAATGTGCCTGGGTCAATTTCCTGAATACCTCAGTGGTTTACAGTTCTGTCATACTGTCATTCTGGTATTCAGATCTGTCTGGGATCCATGAGTTGCTTGCCTCGACTTCACTGATAGACCCACAGAGCATGGCCTTCAATGTTGATAATGCTGTCCCAAGAATCCCTATGTTGCTGCAGAACTTGGGGGCTGGTGTTGCAGACCACTGGCAGTCCAACCACCGCTGCAGAACTAGGAGGTTGCTGGAGATGCCTTCTGGAAGGCCGTGCGGAGGCAAGGACCTGGTTGGCCTGTGGAGCCATCAGCACTGTGCTCTGTGCTAGGAGCTGTGTGCACTGCGGATCTAGCACTGCACTCTGTGTTGGGCACTGTGGGTTGCCTCTGCAGCCTCTGCCTTCTCCAAGGAGGGAGAAGGGAGGCTTGTCGAGGAGAAGTGCTGGAGGAGTGAGTATTATCTGTCTCAAATCTCAAGCAGGGGGGTCTGTGCTAGGAGCAGCCAACACTGCTCTGTGCTAGGAGCTGTGTACACTGCAGACCGCCTCCGCTGCCTTCACTGCTGACTCCACCATTGAGAAGGGAGGCCCGTTAAAAGGGAAGTGCCTGGGAATTCAGTCCCCAGGAGAAGTCAGTGGTGAAGTCTGTGGTCGACCTGAATCCTAATGGTCTCAGCTTGGGGTTTGTCCCCTTTCTCCGAGGAAATCTCAGTATCGATATTCTGGGTTCAACTATCCATCCACTCATAAATTTCCGAGTTTCAGATCCTCTGAGAGGCCCCTCTGATATTGTGCATGCTGGTCTCCACCACCTTGGTTTGCCTTACATTTTTTCCTTCTCTTCCCTTCTCTTCCTTTCTTTCCCTTTCCTTTCCTTCCATTCCCTTCCCTTTCTTTTCCTTTCCTTTCATTTCAGTTTTTCTTCCCTCTCCTTCTGTCCCTAACCATCCCTTTCCTTTTTCTTTCCTTTCCATTTCTTTACTTTTTTATTTCCTATCCTTTCCTTTTTTCTTTACAGTCCTTTCCATTCGTTTCCTTTTTCCTTTCCTTTCCTTTCTTTTCTTTTGTTTTTTTTTCTTTCCTTTCCTTTCCTTTTACCTTTATCTTTCTTTTTTCTTTCCATTTTCATTTCCTTCCCTTTCCTTCACTTTCCTTTCCCTTTTTATCCCTTCCCTTTCCTTTGCATTCCTATCCCTTCCTTTCCCTTTTCCATTCCATTCCTTTCTTTTCCATTCCTTTCTTATTCTTACCTTTTTCCTTCTCTTCCCTTCCATTCTTTTTCCTTCCCTACCTTTCCTTTCCCTTCTCTTCTCTGTCCTTTCCTTCCCTTCCCATCTATAGCCATCCATTTCCTTTTCCTTTTCCTTTCTTTACCTTTCCTTTTGTATGCTTTCCTTTCCTACCATACTTGTTCTGTCCATTCCCTTCCCTTCCTTTCCTGTCCCAAGAAATTCCTTTCCCTTTCTTTTCCTTTCCTTTCTCATTCTCTTCCCTTTCCTTTCCTTCCCTTTTCCTTTCATTTCCTTTTTTCTCACCCTTTCCTTTCCTTTTCCATCCCTTCCCTTTCCTTTCCCACCCTTTCCTTTCCTTCCCTATCTGTTTCTTTCCTTTTCTTCTCTTTCCTTTCACCTTTCTTTGCTTTCCATTTCCTTTTCTTTCCTTTCCCTTTTTTCACCTTTTCTTGCCTTCCATTTCCTTTCCCTTTTTTCTTTCCTTCTGTTTCTCTTCCGTTTCCTTCCCTCTCCTTCCCTTCCCTACCCTCCCCATCTCTTTACTTTTCATTTCATTTCTTTACCTTTACTTTGCTTTTCTATTTACTTCCTTTCCTTTTTTCTTACCTTTTCTTACCTTCCATACCCTTTCCCATCTGTTCCCTTCCCTTACCTGTTCCTTTCCTTTATGTTTCTTTCCTTTTTCCTTCCCTCCCCCTCCCATCCATTTCCTTCCATTTAAGTCCCTTTCCACTCCTTTTTTCTTTTCCTTTTATTTCATTTCCTTTTTCCTTTCCTTTAGTTTGATTTATGTTCCCTTCCCTTTCCTTTCTTTCCTTTCACTATCCTTTATTTTTTTTCTTTAAATTTCTTTCGCTTACCTTTCCTTCCTTTCCATTTCTTTCCTCTCATTCCCTTCCCTTTCCTTTACTTTCTCTTTCCTTCCCATCCCTTCCATTTCCAATTTTTCTTTTTCATTCCTTTTTCTTTCCATAAATTTACTTTTCCCCTTCTTTCCTTTTCTTTCCTTTTTTTCTTCCATTCCCTCTCCTTTATTTTCCCTTTTCCTTCCCTTTCCATTCTCTTTCTGTTGTTCTCTTTCCTAGCCATTCCTTTCCTTTTCTTTCCTTCCATTTCCTTTGCTCTTTATTTCATTTCTTTACGTTTTTTACTATTTTATTTCCTTTCCTTTTTCCTTCATTTCCATTTATTTCTTTTTCTTTCCTTCCATACTTTCCCCCTTCTGTTCCCATCCCTTCCCTTCGTCTTTTCCTTTCCTTTCCTATTATTTTCTTTCCTTCTCTTCCATTCCCTTTCCTTAACTTTCCTTTCTTTTTCCTTTCCTTTCCTTTATCCCTTCTTTACCTTACATTTCCTATCTTTTCCTTTCTCTTCTCTTCCCTTAACATCCCAGTCCTTCCCTTACATTCCCATTCCTTCCCTTCTCATATTGTCCCTTCCTGTACCTCCCCTTTTTGTTTACGATCCTTTCCTTTTTCCTTTTCTTTTTTCTTTTTTTTCCTTTCCTCTCATTCCATACCCATTCCCTTCCATTCTATTCCCTTTATTTTTTAATTATTTTATTTTAATAAATGTATTTTTATTTTAAAATATTAATCACAGATTATTTACTTTGTATCCCAGCTGTAGCCCTCTTTCTCATTCCCTCCCATCTCCTCCCTGCCCCTTTCTCAGTCCACTGATAGAGGAGGGCCTCCGCCCTATCCATCTGACCCTAGCTTATCAGTTATATTCTGGACTGGCTGCCATGCCCTCCTCTGTGGCCAATCAAGCCTTCTACTCCCTTGGTGGTGGGGGAGGTCAAAGAGCTAGCCATTGAGTTCATGTCAGAAATAGTTCTTGTTCCCCTTACTTGTTTACCCACTTGAATACTGAGCTACCATGGGCTACATCCGAGCAGGGGTTCTAGTTTATATCCATACATGGTCCTTGGTTGGAAAAACAGTCTCATAAAAGACCCCTGTGCCTTGATGTGTTTGGTCTTTGTGGAGTTCCTGTCCTCTCCAGGTCATACTTACTCCCCCTTCTTTCATATGATTCCCTGCACTCGGCAGAAGGTTTGGTTATGAGTCTCAGCAACTGCTTTGAGACACTGCTAGGTAGAGTCTTTCCAAGGCCCTCTGTGGTAGTCTCCTGTCCTGTTACTTGTTTTTTTTTCTTACTTCCAATGTCCATTCCATTTATCTTAAGTTAGGATTGATCATCTTACCCCACATCCTTTTTCTTGTTTATCTTCTTTAGGTATACAGATTTTAGTATGTTTATCTTATCTTATAGGTCTAGTACTGACTTTAAGTGAGTATATATCGTGTGTGTCTTTCTGCTCCTGTGACACCTCACTCAGGATGAGCTTTTCTAGATCCCACCATTTGCCTACAAATTTCATGATTTCCTTGTTTTTACTTGCTGAGTAGTATTCCATTGTGTAAAAGTACCACAATTTCTGTATCCATTCCTCCATTGATGGACATCTGGGTTGTTTCCAGGATCTGGCTATTATGAATAAACCTGCTAAAAACATGGTTGAGCAAATGTCCTTGTTGTGTACTTGAGCATCTTTGGGATATATTTCTAGGAGTGGTATAGCTGGATATTGAGGAAGCACTATTCCTAATTGTCTGAGAAAGCAAAAGGGTGATTTTCAAAGTGGTTGTACAAGTTTACATTCCCACCATCAATGGAGGGGTGTTTCTCTTTCTCCACAACCTCTTCAGCATGTGTTGTCACTTGAGTTTTGGATCTCAGCCATTCTGATGGGTGTCAGGTGAAATCATAGGGTTGTTTTGATTTGCATCTCTCTGATGGCTAACGATGTTGAGCATCTCTTTAAGTGTTTCTCTGCCATTTGATATTCCTCTACAGAGAACTCTCTGTTTAGCTCTGTACCCCATTGTTAAATTGTATTACCTGATTTCTGGCTGTTTAACTTCTTAAATTCTTTATATATTCTGGATATTAGCCCTCTGTCAGATATAGGGTTGGTGAAGATCCTTTCCAAGTCTGTAGGCTGTAATCTTGTTCTGATGACAGTGTCCTTTGCTTTACAGAAGTTTTTCATTTTCATGAGGTCCCATTTATTGAATGTTGATCTTTGAGCCTGTGCTGTTGGTGTTCTGTTCAGGAAGTTGTCTCCAGTGCCAATGAGATCAAAGTTCTTCCCCACTATTTCTTCTAAGAAATTTAGTGTGTCGGTCCCCCAACGGAGGAATGGATACATAGATTGTGTTACATTTACACAATGGAATATTATGCAGCAATTAAAAACAAAGAAATGATGAAATTTTCAGGCAGTTGTTGGAAACTAGAAAAGATTATCCTGAGCTATCACAGAAGAAGAAAGACACATGTGTTATATACTCACTTATAAGTGGATATTAGATGTATAATATAGGATAAACTTACTAAAATCTGTTCACCTAAAGAAGTCAAGCAAGAAGGAGGACCACGAGTAAGATGATCAATCCTCATTCAGAAAAGCAAACTGGATAGATATGGGAAGAGTTCAAAAACAGGGTAAAGGACAGGAGCCTACCACAGATGATCTCTTAAAGATTCTAACTAGCAGGGTATCAAAGCAGATTATCATTAGCCAAACTCTGAGGAGAGTGCAGGGAATCTTATGTAAAAAGGGAAGGTAGGAAGACCTGGAGGGATAAGAGCTCCACAAAGAGAGAAACAGAACCAAAATATTTGGATCCAGTGGTCTTTTCTGAGCATTCAAGGATGATTCATAGACATAACCTAGAACTCCTGCACAGATGTATCCCATGAGAGCTCAGTCTCCAAGTGGGTTCCCTCATAAGAGGAGCAGGGACTGTTTCTGACATAAATTCAGTGGCAGGCTCTTTGATAGTATCCCATTGAGTGGTAGGTGGCAGCCTTACCAGGCCACAGAGGAAGACAATTCAACCAGTCCTGATGAGACCTGATAGGCTAGGATCATACTGATGGGAAGAAGGACCTTACCTATGGACTGGTGGAGGGAATGGGAGAACAAGAGGAATGGAGGGTGAGATTGGGATGGGATGAGGGAGGGGCTACAGCTGAGATTCAAAGTAGATAAATTGTAATAAAGGATCAAATTAAAAATAAGAATTAGGAGAGAGGATCTAGTATTTCTTCTCTAGAATTAGGGACTGGCTACAATGCTGCTATTGAAGAAAACTAAAATTGACCACTTTTTTTTTCTCTGACTGAAATATTAAAAAGCAGCTTCTACCCAAACCAGCAAGGTGGGGTAAATAAGTGGTGCTTTAATCTGAGGTAATTTAAAATACGATTTCCATTTCTATTGTCCATTATCTATAAGTTCTACTTCTCTAAGAAAGAAGTTTAATTTATTACAATGAAGAATATACCCTCCATATTATTTTGCTGTAGAGTTTTAGTAACTCCATCTTCCATCATACCTATTGCTTACCCTGCTTGCCTTTGCTCCAAAGCCTTTTTCACATCACGGACTAAACCACCTGATCAGTTAATCACACCCTGTTGCTGAGATCTGTGCCTCTAAACAACTATTAGTTACAAATCAGTTATCTGTTGTAGTTACCTACAGTAAGAGGCTTTATTTTTCGTCATGTAACAAAATAAGATATGAAAACATTAACTTCTATTGTCATGCTAAAGCATGAAATTTCTTCTGAAAAAATCACTAAAAATAAGAACCTGTGAAACTGATGCTTGCGAAACAATCTGCTCTCATAATGTTTAGCTTACAGAGTAGAATGTAATAGAATCTTCAGAGTTCAAAAATGAAATAAGTTACCTTAAAATTAATGTTTTTAATGTATTTTTATTTATTACACATTATTCACTTTGTATCCCTGCTGCATCCCTCTCCCTCATCCCCTTAAAATCCAGCTCTCAGATTAGGATCAAATAAATACCACATGGCTGGCAACATGGAGACACATCTTCAACACCAGCATTTTGTAGGCAAAGGCACACAGATATCCATGAGTTTATTCCACACTGTTATACTTTTGGGGTTCAGGCCAACAAAGGAAACAGAAATTTTATTACAGACAAAGAGTAAAACATGAATTTTAAACATAGGTTAAAAATAATGGTTTCAGTTCAGAGAGACTTTAGTACAAATAAATGAGGAACCACCATACTCTCATCATATTCTACCTGAATAAGAGATTTAGAATGGTGTGGTACTGGTTTTGTCATTGTCTTTAATTTATTAACATAGATTAATTGTAAGTTTAACTAAATTTTAAATGACTTCTTTCTTGAATGGGTTTTGTGCCTGATGTCAAGACAGGAGTTCTTATCTGGTCTTAACAAAATGATGTAGCACTTGGGGACAAAGATCAAACCAAGGAGAGCTGCACTGGAAGCCAAGACAGACACATGGTGGCATCATTAGCCACCATGACCTTCCCCTTTGTGCTATGGTAGACAGGGAGGAAGGTGACCCACACTCAGAAGAACACCTGCATGCTGAATGACAGGAACTTGGCTTCATTGAATGTGTCAGGCAAATTTCTGGACAAGAAGGCCATGGTGTAGCTCCCAAGTGCCAAGGTGCAGCGGTATCCTAGGACACAGTGAAAGGCTACTACTGATCCTTTGTTGCACACAATGATGATATGGCCATGTTCAACATGAGCATCATGATCAATGAAGGGTGGAGAGGTAACCAGCCATATTCCACAAAGAACAAGCTGGATAAGTGTGCAGATGGGAATGATGAAGTTAGGGGCCCTTGATACCATTAACCACCTCACCAATCTAGCTGAAACAGTGACCTTGATAGCAATAAGCACTGTGATAGCTTTGGCCAATACTGTGGAGAGGGCCACAGTGAACAAAATTCCAAGTACTGTCTGCTGCATGATGCAGGTGACTGTGTTCGTCTGGCCAATGAAAAGCAAGGAACTGAGGAAACCGATGCTGAGTACCAATAGCAAGGTGTAGCTGAGAGCCTGATTATTGGCCTTGACAATGGGTGTGTCTCTATGTTTCACAAAGACTACAAGAACCACAACTGTGATTGCAGAGAAGCACAGTGATGTGGTGGTGAGAGTCATCCCCAAAGGGTCTTCATAGGATAAAAAGCTCACAGACTTCTGGAGACAGTGGTTCTTCTCTGAGTTTGCATAGTGACTTTCTGGACACATCACACATTGGCCCATATCTGTTCAGAAATGAAGCAGACTATGAATCAATTCTCAGGTGTTCCCTTTCCCCCTAAGTTGTTACTCAGCCTTAGCTCATTAAAATGTTTCCTGATTCACCTTTCCTTATTGTTTCAGAAACAAATACTAAGTAGTATGTGAATAATTTCAAAACTATACAGCCATTTTTGCCTATGGTGATGTTATTCCAGAATCACAAGACCTTGAGACCAGCAGTAGATGACTCAATGCAAGAGCAAAAGAGCTTTATTGCGAGAGCAATTGAACTTGGGACCCTGAGCCCTGGAAGTAAAAAAAAAAAAAAAAAAAAAACACAGGCAGGGGGTTTCCATGACAGCAAGCAATGGGGTTCATGCCTTGGCATTACAGGATTGGGTAAAAAGTCATAGGGGCAAGGTGACCCTCTAGCTGAGTCACATAATCATAATTGTCATTCTTCAAACTACATCTGGGATGTTAGGGAGAATTTTCCCTCATTGATTGTTACCAGGGAGATTATCTCTGTTTTCTACCAAGTATTTATTCTATGATATTTCCAGGAGGCTGTTGCTAGGAGAGTTAACTTTGTTTTCTGCCAAGTGCAAATTCTGTGATATTTCCTGGTAACTGAGTTCAATCCCTGGTCAAGATGGCTTCTCATTTCAAAATGGAGTCACCCAAGCCAACTTAAACTCTTTATTCCCCCCTTTCCTTTTGCATAAGGAGGCCAGCTGACAGTATTGGGTTTTTATTACCATTAACTGTATTGTCCCTATTCTCTGTCTAATGTTTCCTAATAATTTCTTAAGGAATCGTGATCCAAAAGTGACTAAAAGCAGAAGATTCTGCCTTTAAGCTGTTGTAATTCTGGCTCACATCATGGAGTTTGCAGGCAAATGAATGTAACTAGAAAAAGAAACATCCTGAGTGAGATCATGTAGACCTATAAACACAAATTTGGCATGTATCACATACAAGTGGATAATAGCACATTGATTATTAATAACCAAACAACAGTCCACTGACCATGGGTAATGGGTTTTTTTCTAAGACTGAAACTCCAATTAAGGACTGTGCATGGAGATAACCTAGAACCCCTGCACAGATGTAGCCCATGACAGTTCAGTGTTCATGAGGATTTAGTAGTATGGGGAACAGGGGCCGTCTCTGACATGAACTCAGTGGCTGGCTCTTTGATCACCTCCTCTTGAAAGGGGAGCAACCTTACCAGGCTACAGAGCAAGACAATGCAGCCAGTCCAGATGAAACATGATAGGTTAGGGTCAGATAGAAGGAGAGGAGGACCTCCCCTATCAGTGGACTGTGGGAGGGGCACAGGGGGAGAAGAAGATGGGAGGGGACAAGGAAAGTGGTACAGCTGGGATACATAAGTGAATAAATTGTAATAAATAAAAAACATGTAAATTTTAAAAAGTTGTGGAATTAGCCAAAAAATATTTGATGTGACTTAAGGAAGAAGGAAGAAGGAGCCCATGAATGACACTTCTTGTATAACAAAGATCAAGAAACTGGATATCCCAAAACCTAGGATAAAACCATATATAATTGAACTAAAAAATCATTAAAATGATTCCTAATGATATTCTGCTATATTCTTGGATGAGTGCCTTATCCAATCATCATCACAGAGGTTTCCTCTGTCAGGAAATCAGAGTGGATTCAAAAACCCACAACCAGACATTATGTGAAGAGAGTCTAAATTGGAGGTCTATATCAAATCCCTTCTCCCAGCAGTCAGGGACTCCCACTGAGAGAGGTTGGGTGGGAGGACTGTAAGAGTCAGATGGGATGGAGGGCACCAGGAGACCAAAGCTCTATGAATCAAATAAGCAAGGTATATATGAGCTCACAGAGACTGAACAGCAAATTTAAGGCCTACGTGAGTATACCAGGACCTCTGCATATATTTATCTATTAGCCTAGTATTATTATGAGACTTCTGACTATGAGGATGAGTGTGTCTCTGACTCTTTTGCTTCTTTTTGCAACACTTTAAATTTCTAATCAAAGAACAAATGTCTATCTCTTCTCTCCAATCCGTTTTCCTTGGCTTAGGTATTGCAAGTTGGAAAGTTCTCTGTAAGCCTGCATTTACCTGTCTCATTGGAAATCTCATTGTCTGTACAAGGAGTGCAATCAAAGCAGCAGGCAGCCTTGCCTTCCCTGGCAGACTTCCTGAATCCAGGCCTACAGCTCTCACTGCACACAGACTGAGGAACCTAAGAGAAATAAAACTATTAGGAAATGTTTGGGTTTTTGTGAAAAATTTGAGTGGCATATTTCTAAGCATCATCAAATGTGAATCTGGAAATGCTTACATGTACAATGAAAGATAATAGGTTTTGGTGTTGCTAATTTTGGAAGCTTTTGGGCTACACAACCCACATATTTAAATCTTGGTCCAAAATATAAAGCTGTTGTCACTAAAGTAGTGTTCTAGAAGATCATAGTATGACTTCAGATTCAAACTGTCTCTATACTTACTGGCTACCAGGGGGAGCTTTAATATCCAATATGGTTGTGAAGGTTGTTTGACAACTATACAGAGCTTGGATTCTTCATTGAAACTAGTCTTTGGACATTTCTGTGAGGAGTTGTATAGAAACATTTACCTGAAGTGGATAAAGCCACCACAAAATGGGAGTCAATAATTCATTATCCTCCTGTCACAGACATAATGAAAAGGAAGTGGAATATGAGCAACCGTGTTTTTTGAACTCTGATTCTGGACTGTGGGTTTGGTGTCATCACATCTTCTGGCTCTTAAACAATATTTTCCCACTATGGTGGACTGCATGCTCACAGAGTCAGCCAAAACAAACCTGTTCTCTTTACAGTTGGTTTTGTTTACTGTTTATTTAAAGTAGCAAAGCAAACACACACACACACACACACACACACACACACACACACACACACACACCTGCCATGCTAATCTATCTTTTTCAGAGGCTAACAATAAAAATGTCACTTTACCACTCACTGAAATTTCTTAGGATGGGTTACAAAATAAACCTCTCAGTGTTTTGAGGCAATGACAGAAACCTAACAGGCAATATTCATAAGAAATATGTGGGCATTTATAAGATTTAAAATAAAAATTTCCATTGAATAGAGTGAGGAAATGAGAAAACAGCCCTCATTGGCTATTTAATTGCCTAATGGGTTGCTGAATATTGATTGGTACTGAATAAGTGTTAAATGATCATTGCATCCTGAAAACTATTTTTGTTTTTTTTTTTTTAAGGTCAAATGAGTAAAGTCACGACACACCTTTGTAAATGTTGCAGGCCATTGAATAAACTGCTCAGATAAAGACAACTATTGATCAATGAGAGCATCTGAAGAAAAGGTTCCTACTTTCACCTTTAAGCCAAGACCCTTTGGAAAATTCCAAAAATTGAGAATGTCATAGTCTGAATCTAAGTGTTTTCTCCCATCAATTATTATGTGACCTCTCACATGATTTTTCAGTAGAGTGTTCTTTAGGAAAGGTAGGAGCTAAAAGAAATGTAGAAACATAGCTTTAAGTACATCAAGATAATAAAAACATTTTCTTTAAAAAGCAGTGCAAAGCTACTCAGTGTTATTACCCCATCATAATAAAAAACATCTTTTCTTTTAATAATTTGTTTTATTTATTTTAATTTATTCACTTTGTATCGCATCTGTATCCCCCATCTCTTGTTCCCTGCAATCCCTCCTGCCTTCTTCTTCATTGCCCCTACCCTTTCCAGAGTCCACTGATATGGGAGGTCCTCTTCCCAGGGTCTTACTTCTTTCTTAGTTTATTTAGGAGTACAGATTTTAGTATGATTATCATATACTATATGTCTAATATCCAATTATAAGTGAATATATACCATGTGTGTTTTTCTGATTCTGGGATACCTCACTCAGCATAACAGGATACAGAATGGGAAAGGAGCTTCACCAATCCTATATCTGACAAATGGCTCATATCCAGAATGTATAAAGAACTTAAGAAATTAAACACCCACAAACAAGCTAATCTAATAAAAAAATGGTGTACAAAGATAAACAGATAATTCTCAATAGAGGAGTATCTAATGGCAGAGAAACACTTTAAAATGCTCAATATCCTTAGTCATCAAGGAAATACAAATCACAATGACCCTGCGATTTCACCTTACACCCATCATAATGGATAAGAGCAAAATCTGAAATGACAGCACATAGTAGAGAGGATGTGGAGAAAGGGGAACCATCCTCCATTGCTCATAGGAATGTTAACTTGTACAACCACTTTGGAAATCAATCTGGTGCTTTCTCAGACAATTAGATATAGTGCTACCTCAAGATCCAGCTCTACACTCCTAGGCATATATCTAAAACATTCTCAAGTAAATAACCATGACATTTGCTCAAAATTTTGATAGCAGCTTTATTCATAATAGCCAGAATCTGGAAACAACCCAGATGTCCCTCAGTTGAGTAACAGATACAGATATTGTAGTACATTTACACAATGGAATACTACTCAGCAATTAAAACAAGGCAATCATTAAATTTGCAGGCAATGGTGGGAAGAAGAATTAAAAGCATCTTAAAGGAGGCATCAATTTGGCTTGGATTGAAGTGCAATGAATTTTGAAAACTACCTTCTCCTCAAGATAAGGCCTTGAACTGTGCACAGCTAAGTCAGCAAGACAACAAATAATGTGGCTTCAGCTGATTCAAATTGCTTTAGAAAGATAGCCAAAACTATGATCTTTTGGAATATATTCAATGCTCCCATCCTTAAAATAAGGGCCCTGGGACAGAAAATACACTTTAAAGTGATCGCTAACTTCATATCCCTGTGGTAGTCCTCGAAAGAATCTCAACCCTTAAGACTCTACTGTTTCTACCCCTTTTCTGAGTAACAAATCCTTGCTTATTGACAATATGTTCTAAAATCTATGATACGTAATTTGAATGCCTTATGAAACAATAAAAACATCACATTGCTTATATTACAACACACAAGAAAGGATATTATCTGCCAGGGGAAGAATTCCTTTTCTTCCTTAGTATATGGTTATGTCTGCATTTGCTGAAGAGTCATCTCATGGAAACTGTAGGCCACAGCAAAGACTGCATTGTATATATTGTAGCTCTCTTCACTCATCACTGGGTCAAAAAGGTGTCTGGGTAGTAAGTCCAAAGAAGCATTGGCTTGGCAGTTTTCCAAAAGTTGACAATCAGACTCAGAAAATGAGCACTTGGAGAACAGAAACCATAAATTAGGAAGATAATTGTCTTCTGGGTATTTGTAGGGATTAACTGTTCAAACAAAATTTGTAAAGTCAACCATCTCTTCATGGTGGTGTGAAAAAATGAGGCTCCCATGAAATGACTCTACCAAAAAATAATCAGCAATATTATCAACATCCCATTGAGAGTTCAAAATCCAGATTTTCCATGTCACTAACAGTTGCTCAATATGTCGCATTAAACCTTGCAAAGAAACAATATCCCCATAAATAACTTTCACATTTGCTGATGATTCTTGAATTCTCACCAAATATTTCCATAATACACTGAAATATGAATTTCAGGAACTAGGGATCATTTTCAAAAATGCTATGCAGTTGCTCTTTCTCTCCATATCTTCTCTCAAATCTGACACAACCTGAGTCCCTCTGTGGTCATCTGGGAGGATCAGACCAACCCAGGACCAGCTGAAATGAAATATCAAAGAAACAATGGCAAGAGACAGAGATGTGTCCTTGGGGGCCATCTGATAGAGAGAATTAAACTGACCTCTGTCATTTAAGGTAGAATCAAAAGGTTCAAAAGTGAGCTGCAGAAAAAGAAAAATGGAAACAAGAAGAAGAACACTGGCATCAAACAGATATCAGTCCTGAATCAACAGATGTAAATAATCAAGATGAATATGGTTCTGCTATATTTTAAAAGGAAAATGCAATAGAGACTTTCAAATATTACTGACAGGTCTCCTCTTCTTCCTTTCCATTTCAAGTAATGAAAATTTGGATGTATCATCAAGTACCTTCCTACTTTTTTGATAGATGATTTATCCAAGTGTGCCTGTTTTATATTTTCAGATATCCAGTAATGTCAGAAAATGTATACTTGACTACTAGTTCCAAGCTCCAAGCCCTCACCTGAGGCATTTTGTAAAGTTGTAGCAATTTCCCAAGTTGAGGAGATATTGTCCATGATATTCCTGTGAGTGCAGCTGATGACATTCTCTTCAGTCCACAGTTGTAATTAGCTAGAGGTATTCTCCACATTGTGAGCCAAACAAAGGGAGCAAAAAGGACACTCATTTCATGAGGTGCAACATTACAGAGCTCAAAGTCCAGAGTTGTGTTGGGTAGAAAATTAGGATTTCTGTTTATCTCTTCAATGGCATATACCAGGGCAAGAACAACTGGTAATTCTTAAATTTATACCTGCACAGATTTCATAAAATTATACAAGAGGAAGACATAGGCCATACAACCCTCATATTTAATGCACTATATTATTAATTCAAATGTCAGTGTTTCTATAAAATCATTATTTCAATATGTTCTCGTGAATGACTGGAATTAGAATGAACATTTTAAGTAGATAAGAATAGGCATGTTCTTACATTAATAACATCCATTAGTTATGGTCTAATAGAATCTAATTTATTAACAAGCTGTCCAGGAATAAGAAATTGGGTTCTGACAAGATATCAGAACTTTTGGTCTGGAACTTGGCACTTAAACCTCTACAGTTATAAAACATTATATCTTAAGCCAATCCACCAGTATTTTGTGACAATAACTTATTTAAAGTACAGCACAAAGTTAATTCAAATCATATATTGTCACAGTTTTCATATCTATGATATTTGTTGAATAGCATGGCTTGGAAAACACTATGTAGAACTTGAATTCGAGGGGATCTTCTTGCTTCTTGCCTCCAATTGCTGGCAGTAATTCATAAGAATCCATATTTATATTTATTTTAACTTGTGTATTCATTAACTTTTTGTGTATTCACTAGTGTGCATGTGAGTCTCTGTCCATATACAGGTATATGAGTGTCAATAACTATGAGTTCAAGGGAGAAAGGACATCCTGGGTCAGTCCAATGTCTCTATATTATATCATAGTGTCTCTTATTCATCTGTTTAATTATTTACCTACTAACTGATTTATTTGATTGACTGAGACAGAGTCTGACCATGTAGCACTGGCAGCCCTGTAACACAGTCTGGCCTTGAAATCACTAAGCATCTATCTGCCTCTCTTTACCCAGTGCTATGAAGAAAGAAGAGTACCACAATAACTGACCTTGTTTTCACTACATGAATCTGCCACTGTGAAGAGCAAACGTTTGGTGAGTCACCTCTTCCAGGTTCTACCTGCCATATGATCACTGGATTATAATAGTTCACTGATATTTTGGGGAAGATCTGAACTCAGATCTTCACACTTGCACTGGGAGCATTATATCTTATTAGGAAGTCATAATGTCTAATATTAACATAGTTAGGTATGATTTCACACTCTTCATGATGCCAAAAGTTTCACACACCAAGAATATCATTTCATTTTAGTGTCAAAATGTGCTTTTCACAAAACAGTTATCTTAAGCTTGGATTTAGTAAATTGTTCTGCAATATAGAAATTCTACATATTAAGACATGTTCAGAGATTTATGGAAAAGTAATGTTATTTTTTATATTTTGGAATGAAATATAGGAAAAGGATAAATTTCACATTGAACACACTTGAAAGTAAGAGAAAGGGTACATCTTTAGATGTAGATTTCTTTCTGCAGAAATATGGTATTTAGTCACATAATTTTTTTCTTAATTGTGTCCCACTCTGATTCTTTATTCTTTACTACTCCATTTTCAAATCTATTTTGCTTTTGACTAATTGCTGCTATGTCACATATCTGTCATGCATGTCTCAAAGAACATTGTGCTTATTTTTCCTTTTTCCTTCTGTACTCCTTTTATAATTAATTTTTTTATTTTTTATATTAATTACATTTTATTCACATTGTATCCTAGCTATGGCCCCTCCTTCATTCCCTCCCAATCCCACACTTCCTCCATCATCTCCTCCCTGCCACTCTCCAAATCCACTGATAGGAGAGGTCTTCCTCCATTTCCCTCTGACCCTATCATTTCAGATCTCATCAGGACTGGCTGCATCAGCTTCCTCTGTGGCCAGGAACTGCTCCTCCTCCAGAGGAGGTTGTCAAAGACCCAACTACTGAGTTCATGTCAGAGACAGTTCCTGTTCTCCTAGAGAACCCACTTGGATACTGAGCTGCCATGGGCTACATCTGAGCAGGAGTTCTAGATTATATGAACCATTCTAAGATTTACAGGTTGTGTGCCTTAATTGTGTTTTTTTTAAACTTAATAGCTTTGTTTAGAATCTTCACACAAAATGAAACAAACAAAACATGTTGTATATATCATAATTTTAAACTAGTAAGGTTGTAATTGTATTTAGCAGGATGAAATCATTAAAAGCACAAAATGTAAGATTAGTGGGACAGTCTACAAGGACTAAGATAGGAATGTAGAGACTAACAATGAAAATATTTTCAGTCAAAATCTATTATAAAGAATTTTCTAATCTAAAACACCAGGCACTGAAATTAACCAGAACAGAATTCTGTAAATCTCAGTGAATTTGTGTGTATTCAAAATCACCATTCTGAGTCACAGAGGGAACAAATCAGGAGCCTGACACAGGGGACCTCAGAAAGGCTCTGCCCTGCAGACTATCAGTGTAGATGCTGAGACTTATGGGCAACATTTGGGCAGAGTGCAGGGAAGCTTATGAAAGAAGTGGGAAACAGTAAGATCTGGCGAGGACAGGAACTCCACAAGGAGAGCAACAGAACCAAAAAATCTGAGCACAGGGGTATTTCCTGAGACTGATACTCCAACCAAGGACTATGCATGGAGATAACCTAAGACCCCTGCACAGATGTAGACAATGGTTCAGTATCCAAGTAGGTTCCATTGTAATAGGAACAGGAACTGTCTGTGACATGAACTGATTGGCCTGCTCTTCAATTACCTCTCCCCTGAGGGGATAGCAGCATTACCAGGCCACAGAAGAAGACACTGCAACCACTCCTGATGAAACCTAATTGACTAGGATCAGAAGAAAGGAAAAGAAGACCTCCCCTATCAGTGGACTTGGGGAGGGGCATGCATGAAGTGGAGGAAGGGAGGGATTGGGACGGGAGGAGGGAGGGAACCACAGGGGTGATACAAAGTGAATAAAGTGTAATTAATAAAGAATTAAAAATTATTAAAAAAGAAATTTAAATATCAATATATGGAAATCCATCAAGGTGATCCACCATATAAACAAACTGAAAGAAAAAAAATGATAATCCCCTTAGATGCCAAAAATTCATTTGACAAAATCCAACACCCATTCATGTTTCAAGTCTTGGATAGATCAGTGATACAAGGCACATACCTAAGCATAGTAAAAGCAATATACAGCAAGCCTATAGCCAACATCCAACTAAATTGAGAGAAACTTCAAGCAGTTCCACTGAAATCAGGGACAAGGCAAAGCTGTTCACTCTCTCCATACCTCTTCAACATAGGTCTTGGAGTTCTAGCTAGTGCAATAAGACAATTAAAGGAGATCAAGGGGATACAAATTGGAAAGAAAGAAGTCAAAGTATCACTATTGGCAGATGATATGATAGTATACCTGAGTGACCCCAAGAATTCTACCAGGGAATTTCTACAGCTGATATCCACCTTCAGCAAAGTGGCTGAATACACAATTACCTCAAAAAAATCAGTAGCCCTCCTGTATGCAAAATACAAAAGGGCTGAGAAAGAAATTAGGGAAACAACACCCTTCACAATAGCCACAAAGAACATAAAGTGCTTTGGTGTGACCCTAAACAAGCAAGTCAAAGACTTGTATGAAAAAAAAATTGCATTCTCTGAAGAAAGAATTAGAAGATAGCAGAAGGTGGAAAGATCTCCCATGTTCGTGGCTTGGCAGGATTAACATAGCAAAAATGGACATCTACCAAAAGCAATCTACAGGTTCAATACAACTCCCATCAAATTACCAACACAATTCTTTGCAGACATTGAAAGAAAAATTCTCAACTACACATGGAATAACAAGAAACCCAGAATTGCTAAAACAATACTCTACAATAAAAGATCTTCTGGAGGTATCTCTATCTCTGATCTCCAGAGGTACTATAGAGCAACACTAATAAAAAATATGTGGTACAGAACCAAAAAATCTGAGCACATGAGTCTTTCCTGAGCCTCATACTCCAACCAAGTACCATGCATGGAGATAACCTAGAATCCCTGCAGAGATATAGACCATGGCAGTTCAGTATCCAAGTGGGTTCCATAGTGATGGGAACAGGGACTGCCTCTGAAATGAACTGATTGGCCTGCTCTTTGATCACTTCACCCTGATTGGGGAGCAGCCTTACCAGGCCACAGAGGAAGACAATGCAGCCAATCCTCACGAGATCTGATAGACTAGGATCAGAAGGAAGGAGAGGAAGACCTCCACTTTCAGTGGACCTAGGGATGGGCACGCATGGAGAAGGGGGGTAGAAGGTGAGATTGGGAGGGTATTAGGGAGGAGTTTATGGGGGGATAGAAAGTGCATAAAGTGTAATTAATAAAAATTAAAATAAAAAATATTTTTAAAAAAGATGAAAAACTCAAGTAACAACACATGCTGGAGAGGATGTGGAGAAAGAGGACCCTCCTCCACTGCTGGTGGGTATGTAAACTTATACAACCACTTTGGAAATCAATCCGGCACTTTCTCAGACAATTAGGAATAGTGCTATCTCAAGATCAAGCTATACCACTCCTAGGCATATATCCAAAAGATGCTCAAGTATGCAACAAGGGCATTTGCTCAACCATGTTTATAGCAGCTTTATTTGTAATAGTCAGAAACTGGAAACAGCCCAGATGCCTCTCAGTAGAGGAATGGATACAGAAATTGTGGTACATCTACACAATGGAATAGTACTCAGCAATAAAAAACAAGGAAATCATGAAATTTGCAGGTAAATGGTGGGAACTGGAAAAGATCATCCTGAGTGAGGTATCCCAGAAGCAGAAAGACACATAGGGTATATATACTCACTCAGAAGTGGATATTAGACATATAATATAGGATAAACATATTAGAATCTGTATACCTAAGAAAGCTGATCAAAAAGGATGACTCTGGATATGATGCACATTCTCCATTCAAAAAGGCAAAGAGGATGGAGAAGACAGAAGAGGGAGAAAACAGAACTGGATAGGAGCCTACCACAGAGGGCCTCTGAAGGGCTCTACCCTGCATGTATTGAGGCAGAGGCTGAGATTCATGGCCAACCTTTTGGCAGAGTGCAGGGAATCCTTTGAAAGAAGTAGGAGTTGTTAGGACCTGGAGAGGATGGGAGCTCCACAAGTAGAGTTACAGATTTTAAAAGTTGGGCACAGGGTTCTTTTCTGAGACTGATACTCCAGCCAAAGGCCACTTCTGGAGAAGGCCTGGAACCCCTGCACAGAGGTAGACCATGGCATCTCAGTGTCCAAGTGGGTTCAATATTAATGGGGACAGGCACTGTCTCTGACAGGAACTGATTGGCCTACCCTTTGATCACCTCCCCCTGAGGGGGGAGCAGCCTTACCAAGACACAGAAGAAGACAATGCAGCCACTCCTGATGAGACCTGATAAATTAGGATTGGAGTGAAGGGGAGGAGGACCTCCCTTGTCAGTGTACTGGGGGAGGGGTACAGATGGGGAAGAGGCAGGGATGGTAGGCTTGGGAGGGGAGGTGGGAGGGAGCTACAGGGGGGATACAAAGTGAATAGACTGTAATTAATAAAAATAAATAGAAATTTAAATATCATGCAACTTTCGTATTTATTATCTACAATATATATCAGGAAGATACAAGATTGGCTACCTCTGAACTTGATGGCAAGACTCCATTCCTGAAGATACTATATAACTAGAATTAGTGAACTCATGGAGAAATCGAGCTATTAATCACATGGATACTTTATCTTTCCTGGATATATTTCATAGTGGTAGAAGGTGCTATATATACATCCTACCAAAGAAAATAAAGCAATTCATCTGTGAACAATGAGGGACACAGTTATGTACAACCTTACATGATATGCACTCTGGTGCAAGAATGGGCACATATATTATACATGAAATCAACCTTTGTTTAGGTTTGGGAGGTCCCTTCCATAATATGGAACACATGGTTCGCACTATAAAAATGGCCAGAATCTGTGACTA
>REGO01000874.1:200259-232366 GCA_010120015.1 Rhombomys opimus | reverse complement strand
ATGTACTAGTGTGGTCTGGCTTTTTTCTTTCCTTCCTTCCTTCCTTTTTACTTTTCAGACAGGATGTCTGTATCCTAGTCTGGCCTGCAACTCACTAGGTAGTTGCCACCAGTACTTGCAAACTTTACAATTTAAGAAGAAAATACAAAGGAAGTAAGTTTTTCGAGACAGGATTTCTGTGTGTATCCTGGGCTGTCCTGGTCTTACTTTGTAGACCAGGCTGGCCTGGAACTCACAGAGTTCTGCCTGCCTCTGCCTCCCTGAGTTGATGGAATTATAGGCTTGCACCAAGATGCCTCTCTTCTAATCTTTATTTTTTAAAAATATTTTATATCCCTCTCAGTTTATTTTATATTCACTTTTTATATTTCAGATTTTTGAGATAGGGTTCCTCTGTGTAGTCCTGGTTGTCTTGGAACTCAGATCTGCTGGCTTCTGCCTCCCAAATTCTGGAATTAAAGACATTGGCCATCACCACCAGGCTTAATTCTGTTTCTTAATGATGTATTACATAAGAGTTACAAGTTAGTTTTCCAGCATTGGAGCTGCTATAACAAAGTGTCATAAATTTGAGAGCTTAAAACAACAGGTGGTTATTGTATAATTTTGGTGGGTAGCTCTGAAATTTATGTGTCAGGAGGCAACTCCTTTGGGGGCTTCTAGGGAAGAATATTCATCTTCTCTTGTTTATGGGGGTCCACAGTGTTCTACCACTTATGGCACCATAATTCTATTTTTGCCCTTTCTTCATATGGCTTTCTTTGTTTGAATATTTTTTTATTTTCAGAAAAACAATTTCTTTGTTTGGCCTGTTGCATTTCTATAATCCCAGCTATTTTGGGGGCAGATGCTAGAAGATGGCAAGTTCCAGGCTTTTATGGGTTACAGAATTAGTTCAAGGCCTGACTGGGCATGCCAGAGCCTGCTAGCAGATTTGAACAGTACCTGAGTGGGGAGTGATAACAAATCACACTACACAGGGCATTGTTTGAGTGGGCTGTCATTTTGACTGAAGCAGAGCAGGTTTATTCCAGGATTCATTAGTTATAGGCAAAGCAGAAACAAGCCACATCAATACAAAAAGAAAAATATATGGAAATGCCTAACTTCTTTTCAAAAACTACTTCCCCAGGTGAAAACATAACAAAATAGCTTAACAAACAGCTTCCACACCACAGTGTGAGTCCTAGTGATCCAACTCAGCTCATCAAGTTTGGCCACAGGTGTGTTGCTTTAGCACGAGGCCATTTGCATCCAGATGCTGGAGGCTTCCTGGTTACCTGGAGCATCTGGGACTATCCAGCTAAAATATAGACTTCGAATCAAAAGGCAGGCACACCTTTCCTGGATGTCTTCCAGTATCACCCTATGAATTCAATATTGAACTTACGGTCCTGTCTCTCAGGCTGGCTTTGTCTGTAGCTGCATCCCACAGCTCTCGACATGGGCAACTTAATTTCAAAAAATAAAAATAAAAATAGAAAAATGGCTCTGTCCATAGCTCAGTAGTGAAGCACCTGTCTAGTGTGTTTGAGGCCCCTTAGTCCTGGATGTTAGGGAGGATTAGGAGGCCTTGTTTTACCTTATTCTTTCATTTTCTTTCTTCTTTTTCTCCCTTCTTACCTTTTTTTTTTCCTCTTGTACTACGGATTGTACTAGAAAACACACATTTTCTCTCTTTCCCCTCCCTCCCTCTCTTTCCTCCCCCTCCTTCCCCTGCCCCACTGAGCTATATCTACAGCTCTGTTTATTTCTATAGCCAAAGACTGTTAGGATGACTAACTCTGGCTGTCAGGTTGACTCACCTAGGAAGAAGGAACCTTAACTAAAGAATTGCTTCCATCAGATTGGCATGGGAGAGGGAACAGACATTTTTTAAATTGCTAACTGATATAGGAGGGCCCAGTCCATTGTGGATGTACCATTCCTACAGGTGGATGGTAGGATTTCTGCAGGTGGGCCTGGGATGTATGAAAAAGGAAACTGAGTAAGCCAGTGAGTGTTGTCCCTTCATGGTTTCTGCCTCAGTCCCTGTTTGAGTTCCTGTCCTGGCTTCTCTCCATGGATTGTGAGCCAGATAAACCCTTTACAACTTTGCTTTCATCAGTGTTTATCACAGCAAAAGAGAAACAAACAAGGAAAACTGTTAAACCATGTAAAAATAGTGAATAAAGTTACATAAGTAAAGCAGGTTTTGGTTTCATAAGTTATACATTCTACCTTAGGGAAGAAAAGCACAGAACTTAATCTAATATTAAGTATTTCCAAAAAATAGACTATTTTTGCTTTGTATTCTGTAAGTAGAATTAGGAGAAATAGGCATCATGTCTACCAGAATTAGCTTTCAGGAAGCAAAACACTGTGTTTTAGTGTTGAAGTCTAGGGAATCACTGCTAAATACTTTCAAAGACTTGTTATTCCTTCTCAGCTACAAGTACTAATAAGATAATACCTTGGGAAAGTGGAGCATTACTGGAAAAGAGGTTAGTGCCTTTGATTGCAGACTGGTGGCCTAGTCTCCCTTTTATCTCTGTATAGACTTGGGTTTTGACTGACCCGTTATGCTCACCCCTTAAATTCCTGTGTTCTTGTGGTTAGATTCTTTGTTTAACTGATTTCCTTTCCTTACCTTCTTCTGTTCTTTCCTTTGGTGCTGAGGTGAACCCAGGGCCTTACTTAGGGTGTGCTGTGCCGCTGAGCTCCACTCAGTCTGCTTTTCTACTTAGCTTCGACTCAACTGTGTGGTTCTGTTGGGCATTCCTGGTGCATATTTGCATGCATATTGCTAATTTGTTTTCTGTCATATTGAGATAGGACATATTTGCAAAATCTTAAAGCAAAGTGTGCTGTCTGTCTCTTTAGAGCTTGTCACAGTAAATTTGTTTCTAAGGACCAGTACAGGCACTTCCTGGTTCTTTTAATAACATGAAACTCCAGTCCTGTAAATTTGAAAGTGTAAGGAAAACCCCTGCTTGGGAAAGGTTGGCTTGACCTCAAGGCTTTAGTTCTATTCATTCAGTGATCTCTTAGAACAACACATTTCTTTAATATATTGGCCCACATCTCCCTGAACCAAATAACCTTCTCTTTATTTTCTGAGAAGTGCTAAAGCAAGGCTGGAACACTGAAATAAGATTTTCTAAATGGTAAAAATGAATGGGTGATGAAGCCAGAGAATAACTTTAAGTCAGTTGCACAGTTTGTTAGGTATTGATTACTACTTTCCAGGCTGTGGTCTCTTAAAGGGATATTATCTTACTTATTTTATTGTCTGCTACATATGATAAAAGTCATATTTCAACATGTCTGGCAGTATCTAGACCCTACATAGGGGACAGCAGATAATTCCATTACTGTCAGGTTTCTCTAATGATCCTTTCCTAGATCTCATATTCTGGCCAAAGATGAGTTTGATTTTTGGATGATTGATGGTGAAAATATGTCTGAGGAGATATTTCATTTCCTACTCTTTTTTTTTTTTTTTGGTTCAACATGGAGTTGAACCCAGGGCCTTCTGCATGCCACACAAGACTGTTGTCACTGGGCTGTAGCTCCAGCTCCCTTTCTCTAATATTAACAGCACCAATTGGGCTATAACAAAGTGAGCACAAGAAGGGATTCATAATCACAGTGGAATAGGATCTTTGGTTTTATAACTGTTTGCCACCCATTGTCCCAGCATTGAGAAAACCTTGATGTTATCTGGAAACATTCTCACAGCTTTCATGAACAGATGAAACATGAACAGATGTTCAGCTAAACAAGCATCATAGTTTCTATTTTTAAGGGAAAAGTAATCTTTATAAAACAATGAATTTACATTTTAATTGATGTAATATTTCTTCTGCCACAGACCGGCCCAGTTGGGCTCCCAGCGTCCTCAGGAGAACAAGGCTTTGGACAGGAAGACACAGTTTCGGCGATGAATTGACAGACAGAGACCAGTGAGGCTTTGGAATCTGCTGAACTTTACTGAAATAAAGCTAGTATTTTTATAATGATTTCACAAAAGGCACCTTAAAGTTGGCATACTTCCCAGAACATTCAGACTTTTACCAAGAATACAAAGTTTACATTTTAACTCAAAAATGTAGTCAAACATAAAGCAGTGCCCACAAGAAATCTTGGCCTAAAAACTTTTTTATCAGAGAAAACAAAGAAAAAGAAACCTCAAATGTAGTTTCATTATTGCTGACCAGTGAAGAGGAAAGTCAGGAGCTAAGTCAGATGCCTGCCAAAATCGTTCTCTATATCAAAATCTAATTACACCTTTGTTAACCATCCTTCCATATGTCCTGCTAAAGATTTATAATCTTCCCTAGAAACAAGGCGCTGAAGGGAGGGGAAACTCCCGCCAGCTGTACTTATCATGCTACTTTTTCTTAAGAAGGAGCCCATTATTTTTTCACTATTCTTAATGCCTATTAATACTAAATCTAATTCATTACTTTTCTTAAACTTACTCCTTTTATGTATTATTTTTATTAAAGCTTTTAATAATCTACTAGTAATAAATTTCTTTATAAAATTTGTTGTGCTGTTTCAGGAGTCACAGAGAAAGATCAAAGAATTCAAAATTCCATTGCCAAGACCATGCCCGAAAAGCACAGAAATCTCAGAATACGTCTCTTTGCCAGGCGGGAAGAGTCTGCCAGGGACCTCCAGGGAGCGAATTTCTGAAGAAAGTGTGTCTCCCACCCTGTAGCACAATCTATTGACATGCTACTCTGACGACACTGGAGTGTGTGTGGCATTCTTCTTTTGATTTTAATCTGAAAAAAATAATGATTATTCTGTGCCCATTAAGTTAGTTGATGAATATTTTTTAAAAAATGTTTGAGTCTAGAAGCATCTAGATTGTGGGCTGATTAATTTGTGTAGATAGGTTGCAATTTTGAAAGTTTGGAAAATTGACCTATCCTTTCAGTTTTACTCCCTTGAATTACAGGCTTGTATGTTGTAATGATTAAACAGAATAGTTGGTCATTAAAGTGTTTAATTCAAAGGCCAAAACAAAGCAATCTTTTATTTTTTTTAGTACATAGATTCATTGTAGTAACTATTTATATGTATAATTCTGTACTTGATCTTATCCAAAAAAACTGAGAAACAATGTTTCATACATAATTCTAATGAAATCAAATGATAAAATCACTCTTTACTTGTGGTTATGAGGTTTGAAACTATCGAAGACATTGTTAAAGGACTCAAAGAAATTGTATGAGTAGTTGATAATGGTTGATAAGTAAACCTTGACCTGGGGCCTTGCTGTCCTTCTAAGGAGTCAAGATTACACACTCTGGTTTTCCTAGAATTCCTGCCTTGTTGTTCTTTTATTGTCATGGCTATCGTAGTTGAGATAAAGTGGTATACATTATGCTTGCTGACATTTTAGAAGATCTTGAGTTTTTGTATGCATTCATATATCTGTGCATTCAAAGATATGTTTTTTTTGTATTTATTTGCATGTACATATATGTGTATTGTTACTTTACTTCTTATGAAAGAAGGTCATAGTATCTGTCCCTTTATGCACTCTGTACTAATTGAATATTTAATACTTACTTTTGATATAATATACGTTATACAATAGCATTAAGATTTATGGAAGTGTCTGATTATCATTTAAAATATATAAAGTTTATGTCTAGTGAGGATGAAAATGTGGGTTGAATCCATGTGGTCTGAACTTGATTTCTAGTTTTGCCTCTGAATACTTCTGACCTTAGACAGGTTAGCATATTTGTTCTGTTAATGCATTTACAAAACAAAGTAATAGTGGCTAGCAATATTTACCTCCTAGACTTATTGCAAAGATTGAGTTAATTTCTATAAGTGCTTAAAACCATATCTGGATCACAATTACTGTATAAGCTTTAATTCACAGAAGTGGAACTACTGGGCCATATAATATATGTTTCACATGGAAATCTATAAAGTTTATGCCTACCATTTTTGGTTTAGGGAGCTTGTACTGTGGTCTCAGATAAACTATCAATACTTAGGGTTTAGTACTATTCTCTGAGCACAACAGACACTATTTTTATCAGAACAGTTGTGACTATATAGAAACCCCTAAGATTAGGCTCAATAACTGTTGAGGTTCTCTCATAGGATGTAGAAAGAACTGGTATTGAGGGTCATTGTAGGTCTTCGAGCTACTTGGACTTTACTTTTGTGTAGGGTGATATATAGGTTTATTTGCATTTTCTACTTGTAGACATCCCATTAGACCAACACCATTTGTTGAAGATGGTGTCTTTTTTTTTTCATTGTATGGTTTAGGCTAGATGGTCAAAAAATCAAGTATCTGTAGGTGTGTGGGTTCATTTCTGAGTCTTCAATTTGATTCCATTGATCCTCTAGTCTGTTTCTATGCCAGTACTAATCTATTTTTATTACTGTTGTTCTATAATACGCTTGATATCAGGGATGGAGATACCTCCAGAAGATATTTTATGGTACAGGGTGGTTTTAGATATTCTGTTTTGTTGTTGTTGTTCTTCCATATGAAATTGATAATTTTTCTTTCAAGGTCTGTAAAGAACTCTGTTGGTATTTGATTGGAATTGCATTGAATCTGTAGATTGCTTTTGGCAGGATGACCAGTTTCACTATGTTAATCTTACTGATCATTAAGCATGGGAGATATTTCCAACCTTATGATTTCTTCTTTAATTTTTTTTCTTTATCAGAGACTTGAAGATTTTTCATAGGGATCTTACACTTGTTTGCTTAAAGTTATACCCAGGTACTTTATGTTATTTGTGGCTATTGTGAAGAGTGCTATTTCCCAATTTTTTTATCAGCCTATTTGTCTCTTGTATACAGGAGGGCTTCAGATTTTTTGAGTTAATTTTATATCCAGCCATTTGCCTCCAAGTGTTTATCAATTGAAAAAGTTCTCTGGTAGAATTTTTGGGTTTTCTAATGTATACCATCATATAACTTAGAAATAGTGATAGTTTAACTTGGTTGTTTCTGATTTGCATTGCCTTGATCTACTTTAGTTGTCTTATTCCTCTAACTAGAACTACAAGTATTATGTTGAAGAGATAGTGGGAGAATGGGCAGCCTTACATTGTCCCTGATTTCAGTGGTATTCCATTTAGTTTGAATGTTGGCTATAGGCTTGCTGTATATTGCTTTTACTATCTTTAGGTTTGTGCCTTGTATCCCTGATCTCTCCAAAACTTTAAACATAAAGGGGTGTTGGATTTTATCAAATGAATTTTCAGAATCTATGGAGAAGACAGTGTTTTTATTTATTTTTTTCTTTCAGTTTGTTTGTTTGTATGGTTGATTACATTGATGGATTTCTCTATATTGAACCACCCCTGCATGCTTGCGATGATGCCTACTTGGTCATGGTGGATGGTATCTCTCATATGTTCTTGAATTCCAGTTGTAAGTATTTTGATGAATATTCTTTCATCAATTATTTTAAGCAAGATTGGTCTGAAGTTCTCTCTCTTTGTAGGGTTTTTGTGTGATTTAGGTATAAGGGTGACTGTGAACTAATCAAATAAGGTTGGTAGTGTCTCTGAGAAGTCTGGTGTGATTCTGATAGGTCGGCCTTTATATGTTACTTGGCATTTTTCCCTTGCCACTTATAATAGTCTGTCTTTGTTCTGTAGATTTAGTGTTTTGATTATTATGTGGTGGGAGGAATCCTATTTTAAAAATGGGGTACAGGGCTAAACAGAAAATTATTTGTAGAGGAATATAGAATGGCAGAGAAACACTTAAAGAAATGCTCAATGACCCTAGTCATCAGGAAGATACAAACTAAAATGACCCTGAGATTTTCCCTTTCACCCATCAGAATGGCTAAGATAAAAAAATTCAAGTGGCAATACATGCTTGTGGTCACTCTCAGTTACAGACCAAGACTGAGGGCATCCAGGCTATATGAGACCCTGTCTCAGGAAGGAAGGAAGGAAGAACGGAAGGAAGGAAGGAAGGAAGGAAGGAAGGAAAGAAAGAAAGAAAGAAAGAAAGAAAGAAAGAAAGAAAGAAAGAAAGAAAGATGGAAGGAAGGAAAGAAAGCAGGTGAATTAGTGCTCAGTGATGAACAGAGAAAGTAGCAAAAGATAGGATGACTTGGCCATAGGCTTGGCAGGAGCTGCAGCAGGTCGCTGGGCACAGCATCCTGGCTGGCACAGTATGGGGTCTTAGGCAGATTCAGTAGTATCCAGTGCAGGGTGAGCACATGGTGTGTCCACTGCTCTATCTATCTTTCAGTCTGTCCTTCTGAATTTTTGAGTAAATTTATTTTATTTATCTCTCTGTGTGTGGGTATGCATGCCTGGCAAAGACCAGAAGAGGGTAAGAGATACCCAAGTGCTAGAGGTGATTGTGAGCCACCTGATAAAGGTGCTGGGAGTCCATCCTAGTCCTCTGCAAGAGCAGCAGATGTTTAAACCACTGAGCCATCTCTTCAGTCCAGTTCTCTGGCTTTTGGTGGGACAAGAAATTGGAAACATGAAGCCCAGGCTGATCTAGAGCTCATACCCTCCCTCAGCTTCCTGTCCTGAAATTACAAGCCTGCGCCGTCATGCCCACCAGCCTCTTTCTTGGATGGTTTCAGGCCCTCAGTTTGTGGCCCAGGAAACTGACGAGAGATAACAGTTAACCTGACTTTAACCACATGACCCTGAGGCTGTACAGACAGAGTGTTTCCTCTGTCTTTAGCCTAAGGCTTGGGGGGACTCACCACCCTACTAGAGCTTTAAGATTCATGACATGGGTTGCTTTTTAAAACTTGTCCTTTATCAGGGCCCTTTCCCCTTAGCAAAAGGAAAAACAAATAATTAATTACTGTATTGTCTAGGTCTGATTCCATGACCACAGGCTTCTGTAGGTCAGAAGTTGGAGTTCTGTGCCCAATCACTGAAATGGGAATCAGTGGAAGGTGAGCATAACACTCATGTGTGCAAAGGAAGCTAGAGCCTGGAGCCTGTGGGAACCCAGAAACTTCTCCTGAGCTGGATGTCATGAGATTGAACCTGATGTTTCCCCCACAGTGGGGATTCCTCCCAATAGGGAGACCGAGTCTGTGCTGTACTGGGGTCCACAGTTCAGTCTGAGATGTTGAACAGAGCACACAGGAGCAGGTGAGTGGCTCCATGCTGGTGATTGGAAACTTTTAAGGGGTGGGGCATGGATTCCGCTGGATGCCCTGAGGTCAGACCTGATGTTTCCTTCACTCTGGGGTTTTCTCCCAATAGGGAATCCCAGACTCTGGTGCTTTGGGTCCCACAGTCCTGTCTGGGACAGTGAGTTGGGCACAGAATCATGTCTCTGAGCTGGCATCTGAGTGCCTGCTGGAGCCTGTGCGTTTTCCAGGGATTATCTGGGAGACCTGATGTTGATCCTGATTACTTCCTTCACCATGGGGTTTTCTCTTGACTGGAAATCCGAGTCTCTGGTGTTGTGGGTCCCAGAGTTCAGTATATAATTATGATCAGAGCACACAGGCATGTGGCTCTGGGCTGGCAACCTTGTGCCTGCAGGGACACAGGAACTCTCCCAGGGTTTAGCTGGGTGACCTGAGAATGGACCCAATTTCTTCCTACTCAATGGAGTTTCCTCTCACCTGGGAAACACAGTTGCTGGTGTTTTAGGGCCCAGAGTTTAGTCTGTTGTTCTCTGTGCAGTCACTGTATCCTGCTCCTCAGATACTGTCCTCTCAGTGCCACCATCTTGGGTTCCCCTTTCTCTTTAAAAAAAAATAATATTCAACTTTTTAAGTTTTAATTTTTATTGTAGTTTAGAAAAACACAGTGTGATGTCCTTCATACTTGGTATTTAAATTTTATTTTTTTATTATTTACAGTTTATTTATTTTGTATCCCAGCTAGACCATAACTGATAAAGGTTAATATTGCAAGATCTTACCTAATTTTATCTATTTAAAATTCCAGTCGTTCATGAGAAGATATTAAAATAATGATTTTATAGAAACATTAGCACTTGAATTCTCATAGCCATTGCACTAAATATGAGGGTTTATAGTCTGTCTTCTTCATGTATGTTTTTCTTTAAATCTGTGCAGGTATAAGTTTAAGAACTACCACTTCATTCTCGCCCTGGTATTTACCATTGAGGAAATCAACAGAAATCCTAATCTTCTACCCAACACAAACCTGGGCTTTGATCTCTGTAATGTTGCACCTTATGAAATGTGTATCCTTTTTGCTCCCTTTGTTTGGCTCACAACATGGAGGATAATTACAACTGTGGACTGAAGAGAATGTTACCTGCTTCACTCACAGGAGCATCATGGAAAACGTCTTCCCAACTTGGGAAACTGCTACAACTTTACAAAATATCTCAGGTGAGAGCTGGGGTGTTGGAACTAGGCGTCAAGTATCTTTTTTTGACATTACTGGATATCTGAAAATGTAAAATAGGGGTACTTGGATAAATCATCTATCAAAGGAAAGTATGAAGGTAATTGATAGATCCACAATCCCATTACTTGAAATGGAAAGGAAAGAGATGTGGATGAGACCAGCTACACTACGGAAAATGGAGATCTGTCAGTAATTTTATATTATCTTTTTTAGAAAAGTCCCTATTCGGTTTGCATCTTATGATATGACAAGACTATCTTCATCCTGACTGTTTACACCTGTTGATTCAGACTGATAATCTTTTTGATGCCAGTGTTGTTCTTCTTGTTTCCAATCTTCTTTTCCTACAGCTCACATTTGGGCCTTTTGATTCTACCTTAAATGACCGAGGTCAGTTTAGTTCTCATCTATCAGATGGGCCCCAAGGAAACATTTCTGTCACTTGCCATAGTTTCTTTGATGATTCATTTCAGATTCTGTCAGACTTAAGAGAAGATATGGAGAGTAATAACATCTGCATAGCCTTTTTGCAAAATGATCACTAGTTCTTGGAATTCATTTTTCTGGGCATTATGGAAAGATCTGGTGAATATTCAAGAATCGTCAGCAAATGAAGCCAAAGAACTAGACAAAGAACTATATGCATATAAATACTATTGAGTGTGAGGAAATTAGTCTTTCCCAAAGATAAACTCCTAATTGGTAATCCAATTTCAAATGGTTAGCTCAGAAATAATACATATACTACCAACCATAAGTGGATTCATCAAGATGTTTGAACTTACTTACAGATTTCTACGTACTTGTATAATAACAATGGAAGAAAACTGGCCATGGATTTAAGAGGAAGTGGGAATTTGTGTGGAAATAACATTAGAGCAAGGAAAAGGAAGTCATATATTGATGCAATGAAATTTTATTTTAATAATATAAGATAAAATGAGATAAGTCATTTTAGGGAGTTGAAGGGATATCTCAGTGATTAACACTACCTGCTTCACAGTCATGAGGACCTGCATTTGAATACCAGTAGTTTGTGTGTATGTGTGTGTGTGTGTGTGTGTGTGTGTGTGTGTGTGTGTAAGACAGAGACAGACAGACAGATAAAGAGAGGAAGGTTATGAGGTCTTACTGGGATGTTTAGAGAAGATATATGTGAAGGAGCCATGTACTTTATACTGAGGTAAAAGCCTACCTCTCAGAATAAACTAGAGAGTGTCAGAGAATGAAGAATACTGAGAACAAAAGGCATGTACTAAGGATGCATGCCAGGTGACACTCACATGCATGTATGAAATGAACCTGAATGCATTATTATTATTTTGAAGTAATACATGTCCTCTTGTGTCCCATGAGGAGGATTAAAGACACTTAGTTACATTTTAGTTCATTATGACAGGTTTATGCTCGAATCTGTATTCTTTATGTTGTGAACATAAGAGGAACCATATAGCTTAACAGATGTCTACCATTTACACTATTCAGAGGAATTCTGAGAGTGGATGACACAAAGACTCTTCCTACTTTTAGGACAGAAGCTACTACAAGAACACACTTGTTTAGGTTTACATACTCTGAACGATCCAATTTTTACTTTAAGATTTGGTATGATTTCATGTTATGTGATATTATAAAAATGCTCCCAGCATTTGGACCTTTTTTGTTGATGAGGTACAGCATATCTTAAGAAGAAAAAAAAAAGGAAGTACTTGTTACTCCATCTACAGCACAGGGCACTATGTGCTTCTTATGAACCAGACCAGCTGTACTCACAGGTATAATGCAAAAGCTGGCATGGGTGAAGAGAACCTTGACCTGTGTTGTTCCTCTATCATTTGTTGTATTCATAACACCTTAACGTTAACCCTGAAACCTCAAGCAACATTTATTTCTATACGATTTTCTACTATAGTAGTGATTAAATGTAACTTTTCCAATACCTGGTTTCTGCTGAATAGCTTTCTTTTAACTTCTTATTCTGAAGCCAATTTTTTGGTGCTCAATAGTTTATTAATTTGATGACAGAATTGAAAAGGGGGCATGTTTAAGTAGATTTTGTCCTTAGAACAGCTAGAGAAGAACCATATGCAACCTACCACAACTGCTGTGGGCAGATTGCCATCCTCACAATGGCAGTCAAATCTTTTCCAAAGAGTTTTCCTGGCCCCAGTGCTGAGCAAGGGAGAGAACAGAATGCGGCATCCTGGTCTGGAGGGGAGGAGAAGGAAGCGAATGGGAGTAGGAGAACACAGATAAGTAGGAGGGGATTTGGAACCAAGAGAAATGATGTACTGGACCTGAGATATGACCAACATCTAGTATAAAGGTAAAATCTGGTTGGTAGGAAACTATGTGGGTTTAAAGATTTAGGATGGGGTAATCATTGCCCAGCGTTGCGCCATAGGGTAATCAAATAAATCCTAGTCTCTGTTTGGCGATTTGGGTATACAGCTGTTTTAGAAATAACCACTGATTAACCAAAAAATATATCAATAGTAAATATTAATCACACCAACAAATGGTGCCCAACTAATCTAAGTATCCATACCCTTTAAATTATACTTTAACATGATTTGGTGGGAGGAATAAGTACCCAGTAATACAACCCAAACTGAAAATCTAAAAAATCCCAGTTCAACTACTGTCTCTTTAAAAAGAGAGACTCTTTTTAATTACATTTTTGTTTTTTATATTAATTATAGTTTATTCACATTTTATCTCAGCTGTAGTCTCCTCCCTTATTCCCTTCAAATTCCACCTTTCCACCCTCATCTCCTCCCATGCACCTCTCCAAGTCCACTGATAGGCGTGGTCCTCCTTCCCTTCCATCTGACCCTATCTTATTGGTCTAAGAGAGACTCTTAAACAGGCTCAGGAGCAAAAGACAGTCAATTTTGGTGGGCAGACCTAAGACTTAACATAACAAAACTGGCTGCTTCTACAGTCTAATAGGAGAGGTACACAAGCATGGCAAAAAAAAAAAAAAAAAAAAAAAGACACTGGAGGCTTTCAGTGGCAAAGTACATGCCAGCCTAGTTAAGTCCTAAAAACTTGAAAATTATCATTCATATGTTTAAAATGCAGAACTGTCCATCCCATATCAAAAGGGGGCAAGTACAAGATAATCAAAATAAATGTAAAAATCCAAGGTCAAGATGCCTAGGATGTGCTTAAATGCTAAAGGTAAAAGGGAGTTTATATAAAGTTTGGCTATCAAGGCATAACTGCACATTCTGTATGACAAAAATAGCTGCAAGATATATAAAAACTTATGCTTACACCTCTAAACAGGTACAAAATGCCTAACATATTCTTAAATTCTAAATTAAAAGGAATTTGTATAAAATTTACTTAAAACATGTCTTTTTCTATTGCTCAAAGCAACCAGCTTGTCTCAGTGATGGGAGGGCTTCTCTCGGGAGATAGATAGCAGCTTGACCTAATACAACAGGTGCCCAAGAGCCCAAAAAAGATATTTTGATACATACAACCTTGTTTTGATTCTAATATAATAATGTTTGTATGTTCGATAATAATGTTAACTTATATTGCTGATCCCTTTACATGGAAACAACTCTAAAACCGACTGAGAAATAAAAATATGCCTCCAGCCAAAACTTCAACAATACGTGGCCAATAAATCCTTCGCCACAATATCCCCAAAATGTATTAAGCCATTCTTGTAATTGGTATAGATAAAATTGGTTTACAGTTTAGTTTTATCCTGAACAGCTCATACATTTTTTATTTTAAAATTGTATAATGCTTGTGAGAAATTATATGTTTGCAGAACAAAGGAATAGACACTAGAAACGCAGGATCAAACCTGACAGAATCCTTCTTCCAGCATGCTGAGACATTGACACATCTATTCCAGCATCTTGCATGTTTGAGCATTCTGCTTGTTCCTGCCTAAAATGCTTCAATTTCTCTTTCTCATCAAAGCCTGCTCCCAAGAGAATTTTGAAGAAAGCTACTAATCTCAATTGGTCCAGCATTTTAGATTCTTCCACACAGGACTTTACTAAGCCTGAAATTTCTCAATATTCAAAGACTGGATCACAAATGTTAATGGTTACTTAACCAACCATTTTCTCCAACTTTCTTTGGGCCCTCTAACAGGTTTTATACATGTCCAAAATGTCAGCTAGAAGAAATCCATGAGAACGACGTCCAATTTTCCTTAAGGGGGGTTGGGTAGGTTTTGGTTGTTTTCTGTGGCTATGAATGTTTATTGTCATTGGGAGATGTTTATAAATTATTAATGGTCTTATTCAGAGAGAAACAAAGTTAGAATCAGGGATTTCTCCCTATTCCTTTTTCTTTTCTCTATCTTTTTTCTTAGATAAGGAGAAAAGGGGGTTGTAAAGAAAGAAAGGGGAATACAGGGATATCTTATAGGAATAATAAGACAAAAGGTAGATTAGTGAATCTACTCAAATTAAAGTTTTATTTCTTATTCTCAAATAAGTTTAATTTTAACTCTGGTATAGGATTTTTTAAATTGATGCAAAAATAAGTCAATTTTTGATACATTGTTATAAGCTTTAGTATACTGGTACAAATTCTAGGTTACTACCAATACTTTTAAACTATTTTAAAACTGGTTTGGATATTAGGTAATGAAAGTTAATTCCTAGTTAATTAACTCATTGTCATGTCAGACACTAGTCTAATTTATCATGAGGGGTATACATCCTAGGTTTAAGAGATAGATATGATTTATAGACAAATCTATTACATAAAGATAGGTAGTCTTCCAAAACTTCAGAGACCTACAGAATATGGCATTTTAAAATGTCTTTATTATCTTAAAGATTCTTTGACAATGAGACACGTCATCTCCTGGAACCACCCCACCTACCTGAAAGAAAATAATGAGCATCAAAGAACCGCCATATGGCAATGGCTTCAAATGTGACAGAAGAGCCACTCAGGTAAAGAAAATACCCTTGCTTCACAGATTCTGCCAAAAATGGGCAAGCTTAAATGCAGGACAAGTCGACTGCCACACTCTGCCAAGACAGGGTAAGCAAGTCCTAAATAGTTCCTGCTTCAAATTTATGTCTGTCAAATATTCTGAGCCAGAAGTCTGAAGATGATGCTCCAATGTTGTAGAGAATGATGGGTGACTCTTCAGGCAGCAAATGGTCCCTGTAAATTGTATTTTTTTTTAGCTGCTAACATGCACTTCCTATTTACTCTAGGAAGTAATTTTATTCCTTCTTGGTCTCTGATGGGGTTGAAGACCAAATATTTATAGTGCCACAATTAAGCTTAAGTTGTTGAGAATTTAAGAAAATGCTTTCATATATGTAATATTATAAGGATGAAAGTTAATTTAGGTATAGAACTCTAAACTTGTCAAGATAGGATAATCAGATACTTTCTCCTATGTTGCTAAATACACACAGACTGTATATTGCACATGTAAATTTTACTTAATAGTTTTGATAATTTTATAATTATTATTGTATTGAAAGAAAGGGAACGTTTTTTTGGGCTAAAAGGGGGAAAGGGTGATATAATGTTCTTCTGGAATGTATACAATATACCCTTGTTCATTTAAATACTGATTTCTTTACCCCCACTATGGTTTTAATCTGGACATTGTATTGTTATGCTTATTATAAGCATTACCTGTCTCAAGTTTGTATAAACATGCCACCATTTGTTCTCTCTGTTGTCATTTAAAACAAGAAGTCACCATGCTGAGCAATGGAGAGGACAGGGTGGGACAATCCTGGTCTGGAATGGGAGGAAGAGGGAGGAAGCAGGGGAAGAGGGAGGAGGAGAGTTTGCAGAAGAGGTCTTGGAACCACAAGGAGAAATGAATTGAACCTAAGATATGACTAAAAGCAAGCGTACTGGGTGAAATATGAATTGTAGGAAACTATGCACGCTTAGATATTTAGAATGGAATAACTATTGCCCAGAATCATGCTCTAGGTTAATTAAATACATCCTAGTCTCTGTGTGCTGATTTGGTTTTACAGCTGTTTAGGAATAACTACTAAATAAAAGATAAGTCAATAGTAAATACTTTAACCCACAACAGAAATGCAAATCAAAAGGACTCTGCATTTCCATCTTACAGAAATTGTGGTACTTTTACACAATGGAATTCTATTCAGAAATTAAAGCCAAGGAAATCATGAAATTTGCAGGCAAATGGTGGGAAGTATAAAAGATCATTCTGAGTGAGATATCCCAGAAGCAGAAAGACACATAGGGTATATATTCACTGCTAAATGGATATTAGACATATAATATAGGAGAAACATACTACAATCTATACACCTAAAGAAGCTAAGCAAGAAGGACTCTGGGTATGATGCTCAATGCTCATAAAGAAAGGCAAAGGGGCTGGACATCAGAAGAGAGAGAAAACAAGGCACAAGTCAAGAGCCTACCACAGAGAGCTTCTGAAAGACTCTGCCCTGCAGGGTATCAAAGCAGATGCTGAGACTGGTAGCCAAACCTTGGGAAGAGTGCAGGGAATCTTATGAAAACTCCAAGCTAGGCACATTCACCTGCTCACCAGCAGAGGACAGCCGGAGGCATCCCTGCAGCAGCCTTCCCTCCTTGCTGCTGTTCTTCCTTTAGGCAGTTCACCTTCTCCTGTGTCTCAGTGTGGTCTGGTGACTGCAGGAGGCAACTTCTCCATCATTTCTCTCCAGGACTGTGTCCAGTTTCAAGGGCCGCTTTTCCTGGTGCCCTCCTTGATGTCTGGTGTGCTCCCTGACATGTTTATAGCATGTTTCCTGCTGGGAGAACAAGGTGACCCAGGGCAACCTGCAGCAGGAAATATTTGTGGTCCGTACCCCACCCCCATGATTCACCTCAGTCCTGGGTCTGGGCAAGTGTTTCCTTGAGAACACCAAGGAACACTTCACAACCCCTTCCCACTTTGTTGTATGGAAAGGGGTTGTGGGTGTCCCTTGGGGTTTGCACACTTCAAGCCTTCCTCCTGTCCTGGTCCTTCCTCAGAGTGAGGGAAAGGGAGACTCCCTGCATGAAGTCCCTGCATTCAGCAACCACAGCACAGACTAAGTTGAGCAGATGGTATTCTTTCTGCCCACCCTATGCTGAATGACTACAGGGTGTCCCTCTGCCTCTTTCTGGCCATTTATCCAAAGTTTATGACCATCTGGGAGGTTCTGGACCTGATCCTGAAAAGACAGGGGAGCGGCTCCACCTAAGATTGGGCCATCAGGACTCTTCCTACTCTTCTCCAGGGTACCCATTTCATCACAGAACATGATGACTATGTCACAGCAGCCTGGGTCTGGGTCCTAGCACTTTAAAGTGACATGGCCAGACATGAGCAGTTGGGGTTGGGGTGGGACTCTAGCTGGTACCATTTCCCTTCCCCAGGGAGTGTCACAAACCACTCTTTTTCATGCCCTAAGCATCCTTCCTCCTCTTGGGTTATGGACACCATCTGGGGTATCTGGGATCAACGGAGCCCCCAGCACCCCCAACCCCCTCCTTGGGCAGATTTGAGTAGCCCACTCTAGACATCTGGGTGGGTTGGGGACACAGGGCCTTAGGGGTAACACCCTCGAGGAATGACACAAAATTGGATCCTTCAGGCATGACTGTGAGGAGGACCAGCAGACAAAGACCTGAGTGAGCTTGGGGTGGAAGGGGAGGCAAGCATTCACCCGCCTTTGGAGTTCCCAACCTGAGGGACATTCCTTTTGAGCTCACCTGCTGGGGGACAGCAGAGGTCTCCCCAGTTCTTCTGAGTTCTGAGCAGCACAGGGAGGGCCTGGAGAAGAAAGGCCCTGGGGGACACCCATGCCCACTGTAGCCCTGAAGCCAGGCCAGGCTCCCAACCCCGTGTCCCTCTGCCCTGCTATCACCTGCAGTGCCATCTTCTTCTTGTCCCAGTGGCTGCAGAAATTCCTCCAGGATTTCTGTCAGTGCTGGACCTGGCCATAGCAAGACAGGTGTTGGAATATGCCAGGGCTCATGTGCCCACCACAGAGGTGGACCACCAGGCGAGGGAAAAGGCAAGGCTACCCATTCTCTCCATCTCTTCAATGTAGTACTTGAAGTCCTACCTAGAGCAATAAGACAACTAAAGGAGATTGAGGGGATACAATTTGAAAAGGAAGAAATCAAAGTATCCCTATTTGCAGGTATGATAGTATACATGAGTGACTCCAAAAAATTCAACCAGAGAACTACAGCTGATAAACACCTTCAGTAAAGTGGCTGGATACAAAATCAACTCAAAAAAATCAGGAGCCCCTGTATATACCAAAGACAAATGGGCGGAGAAAGAAATTAGGGAAACAACACCCTTCACAATTCTCTACAGAACTTGAAAGAAAAATTCTCAACTTTATGTGGAAAAAAAAAAACCTAAACAAAAAAACAGAAATGCCAAAATGATCTTGTACAACAACAGATCATCGGGAGGTATCTTCATCCCTGATCTCAAGCTGTAAGATGGAGCAATAGTAATAATACTACTGGCATAGAAACAGACTGGTGGATCAATGGAATCAAATAGAAGAGCCAGAAATATACCCACACACTTTAGGAAACTTAATTTTGGACAAAGAAGCTAAAATCATACAATATAAATAGATAGCATCTTCAAAATGGTGCTGAGGCCTTCCCAGCTATGGGGTGACAAAGCCCTAGTCTGAGAAATTTGCATTTTTGTATAATTTTCCAGACACCCAGAGCTCTTTCTGTTCCTCCTAAAAGACACATTCATTTCCACATTTCATTACACACACAGTGTCCAGTGCAGTTACCTCTACCTCACAGCTGAGAAGTCCTGAAAACAACCTGTAAGTAAAATCAAACAGTAACAACAATTAACGAAAACAGGAGTCATCAATTTAAAATTCATGAGCAGTAAATGGAACATGTATGAACAAAAATAAAATGAAAAGATGGCTGTTCCCAGTTATGGCAGAATAGAAAGTATATATTAGATAAATAGGAGAGCATAGGCAGCTAAAAACAGACTGTACAATGCTCAAATTCTGGCACCATTAAGTTTCTTTCGGTGCAGGCCACAGGTCATGTTCCGAAAAATTTATATATGGACTGGAGACTGCACGTCTAGCCACATAGATAGACATTTACACAGCAAAGGTATTCCAAGAACCATCTCTTAAGGTCAATAGTGCCCTGAAGCAGGAGATTACTTATCAGTGACAGGGTCCTGAGTAGAAGTCCCCAGAAGAAAAAGACAGGAAAAGTGGAAGAAAAAAGTATACAACCTGGGGTAGGGAGGTCTTCTACAATTATGTCTTATGCCAAGTAAACTTCTTAAGAATAGCATCTTGAATACCACTTACAGGGGAAAAGGAAAAAAAAGAAGAGAGACATCTACAAAGCCAGGAAAAATTATCATACACTGAGACAAACTCAAGATGAATATAATAAAATATTGCTGCACAAGATGAAAATGAGGCATCTCAAGAACATTCCAGACCAAGTCCAGGGTGGCCTTGGGACTGACACCATGTGGTAGAAAGTGTTGAGATCACAGGATCTGAAGCAATCCTTCTCCAGTTGCCCTGTCTCCAGACTTTACCCGCTCCCCAAAGCACTATCCCTTGCTTTAAAAAGGAACTCTATTTCATTCTCAATATATCAGGGCATTCTGGAGAGCTGCCAAAGCTAGGCTTCAGGCTGTTACTGGCTCTGTCAAGCATGTTCATGATCTGAGAAAGAGCTAGGTCCTCCATACAGGAGAGCCCCAGAAAGAAGTCTTGATTGACCAGGCCAACTCTCAACACTACACAGGTTTTCCTTTTAATAGAGTTTTCACCTGGGATAGTAATTCCCATGTGGGAGAACATGCTTTTATCAAGAAGAAAATTGCACCTTTATGACACATAAGGCTTTAATGTTGTTTAAGACCCTGTAATGCCTCTTTAAGCAGATTGGTAGGGGTCTGTTCTTTGATATGAGGATGGGCCTACTGCCTGGGTGAAACAAGGAGTGCCTCATTTGTCATGGTTTGAATCTAATGTCTGGACAATTGTAGTGAACACACATGTGTATCATAGCATGCTAACTTCTAACATGCTGCTTAGCATACTACTGATCTGCAGGATGTTTTGGAGGTAGCTATCCATCAGCAAAATTCTGTTTGGTGTCTCATACTATTTTCTAAGCATTGGCATATCCTTTACATCTTCAATTCTACCTTTACAAATCACAATTTCTTATTGGAGTCCTACCTAACACAGGAGATGCTTTTTACATCCTCCATAACATTAACTCTAAATGGATCTTACACCTAAGTGTTAAATGCTAAGGTCAGAACTTACAGGAATTATAGAGAAATCAGTGCTCTCTGGGTTTGGCATCCTGCTAAGGATGCTTCTATATATAAGCCCCTGCTCCAAAAGTTTTTCTGAAATGCAGCTCCCATAGTGAAGTTATTCAGAAGTCACCTTGGGATGCAGGAAATGACTAGGACCCCCCAAAGACCTCACAGTTAGCTGCATATGGCATCTGATTACCACTTAATCCCAGTGAGAACCCACCCTGCCAGCTCCTTGAGCTCAGCTTCTTAGTATACCCCATTGTGGGCAGAGACCCTTAGCTAACCATGTTGGGAGTTCAGGGCTTGCCAAACCTCCCTTCACAGCAGCCAGCAGACTCAGAGAACAGAAACCTGCTCAGAAACAGAGAGAAACCTAGAACAGATCACCAGGAAGGACACACCTTCTCATATGCCTTGAGGCCAGTTGGCCAGAGTGTTTTGAATGACACAAGCCCTTCCCTTAGGGTTAGTGACTGATTAAGGTACACGGCATAATAATCCCAGTCCCAGGTTAGCTATTCAGGTGATTGCCTTTTCCAGACCTGCAGAGATGTACATTTCAGTAGCACATGTGCCTGTCTTCCATCTATCTTCCCACCTATCCCACCAGGCAGGGCCCATCATTCCAGTCAGCCATGCTCAGTGGCCTACTCCTTCCATTTATGGGCAGTGACACTCCACTCACCATGTTGGGACTTTGGAACTTGCTTGAACTTCCCTCAAAATACCTAGCAGCAGTGCTCAGAGCACTTCACATGTAATCATTTTAAGCCTGATCAGCTATCGAGCAAAACTTCCAGCATGACTCTCTGAACAACCTGCCTCCTAGCCTGACAGGCAAGTATACTTGAAGGCACTTATTGGCCAGTTTGTCTTGAGTTACAGGTACACCTTTGTTAGGGTTATAATGTGCTAAAGATACATAGCATATTGGTTCCTGATTCAGGTTTCCTATGTGGGGACAAAACATTTCTAAGTATGCAGAGTTTTGTAATTCAGTAACACTTGGTGCCTTGTCTCATAGCCTTCCTGTCTGGCTTCCCATCCAGCCCAGGGAGGACCCAGCACTTTACTTAGTGATGCTCATCATCCTGCACCTCCCATTTGTGAGCAATGACCCTCCAATCACCATTTTGGGCCTTCAGAACTTCCTTTGAGCTTCCCTCAAAATTTGCAATGTCCACTCTCAAATCTCAGAACACTGGGACTTTTAAGCTTGCTCAGAAACAGAGCAGAACCTGGAGTGCTGCATCTAGAAGGACCCGCCTTCTCTTCTGCATGGAGGCCCTCATTGGCCATTTAATCTTGAGTGATATCAACACCTCTGTTAGGGTTAGAATGTGGTTAAGGTACATAGCATATTGGTTCCTGATTCAGGCTTCCTATCCAAGGACAAAACTTTTCCAGGTATGCAGAGATTCATAGTTCAGCAGCATTTGTGCCTGTCCTCCTGCCTTCCTGTCTGTCTTCACATCCAGCCTAGGGAGGAATAACCACTTCAGCTTGCTCTGTTCAGCTGCCTGCTCCTCCCCTTTGTGTGTAGTGATACCAAACTCAGCAAGTCACAACACCCACGAATACTTCCCCTTCTTCTTACTGGAATCAAGGTGGATAACTGGTATAATGAAATTGAAGTGGAGTTATCAGTCTGTCCCACAATTACAGAAAGAGAGTTTAGGAAACAAGGGTTTGAGGGTTTGAGTTTTTGTCTTTATGTTGGGTTCAGGTAAACTGCAGCTACTTTTTAACTGGTGGGCATGAGACAAACCTAACAGAAGAGCAAGAAAGTGATGATAAACACCGAAGTGCATTATTGTTAGCTTGCACATCTTCCTCATTGAGAAAGGGAAAAAGAAACACACATATATATTTATCATTCAAGGTTCCATAGATGAACAGAACTCATAGAATAAATCTCTATGTATATAGAAATTTTATTCATTAGAATATCTCACAAGCTATAGTCCAACTAGTCCAAACAATGGCTGACTACAAATGGAAAATTGAAGAAGCAAATAGTTGTTCAGTGCAGGTAGCTGAATATCTCAGATGGTCTTCGGTATCTAACAGAATTCTAAAGAGTAGGCTCTAATGAGAGTAAAAAAAAATGAACTTGGTAGCCAGAGGTAGGGCAAGCAGAAATAGAAAAAGCTAATACTCTCAATGTCTTTTACATAGATAGGATATAATCAGACTAGACACAGCTGTAGGTAAGAGTAAAGGTGACTCTTATCACCTTAAAACACTCAGATTAAAGAATGTTTTTTCCACTTCAAAAGCTATGAGTATGAAAAATTCCCCACAGTACCCAACTCTTTGTGTTTGCCGTAGGTCCAGGTATAGTCAAAATGACTGCCTAGACTAGCCATCACACTAGGCAATGCAGAAGAACAGAGAAAGAGTTTTTTTTTTTTTTGCTGGGGCAGGCAATAACATCATGTGGGTCCTTTCCAAAGCAATGGTTTTCTTCAACAAAGCAAGCACTGGGATTTCACTTAGGGAATATGGATATGGCCAAATGTGGGTTCACCTACTCTGAGCCATGCTAAGTAATATTTATGCTAAATTAAATCCTATTCTGAATGTAATCACAATGTAAAATCAGAGCTTTAAGGGCACTCTTTGCTCAAAGTCATGTTGAAATATATGTAATTTCAAAAAATGATGGACAGAAATGCCTTTGGAACTTTTATTTTCGACCACAAGTTATTACCTGAAAATTAAGTAAATGACTCCACTAAAGTAGATTGCTCAGAGATTAGCCTACCATGGACTCCCAGGTCTAGGATGACAGGGATGCACTTCTGAGCCAAGTGGAGACATGTATTTAAAATGACCTATCCTTGAATCAAGGAATGAAATGATAAAATAAGTTGTAGAAAGGAACCATTTTTTCTTTTAATGAACAGTAGTAAATCTTCAAATGCTACAATTATTTACACCTGAAAATCATTTCTGTCATCAATAAGTGGGTTCTTTGCTTTGTTAACATTATCCACTTAAAAATGTTTGAGTGTGTTTGTGTGTACACACCTATGCTACAGTGTATATGTGCCAGTGAGAGGACAACTTGTTGGTATTTATTATTTACATCCCATATGTGAGTTCTCAACATTGAACCCAAAGAGTGTTTTGGCCAGTGACCACAATGGCCCTTATTTAGGTTGAAAAAAATATGTATGTACTAGTGTGTGAGTTTGCACATACAGCAGCCGAATTATACAAATATTTAAAAAAAATTGTAGGAGTGACATACGCTACCCAGAGGTTGAGCTCAAGTCATCAAGGTTAGCAACAACCAACTTTACACACTGAGACAATTCTCTGACATTCACTTGTAGTTCTGAGAAAGTGTTAAGAACAAGTGTTTACTCCTAATGAAGTAACACATTTCAAAACATGAAATCAGTACATCATTTTCATTTGCTAAGAGCATTTATTATTCAAATCACATCATTTTCTTCCATCCTCAGATGACAATTTGTTTATAATCTGAACAGATGACAATATTGTACGGATATACTGTTTCAACTAAGTTTATTTGAGTATCAATGAGCTCAGGGGGAAAGTTTGTGGTATGTAAAACTGGCAACGTAACCTTGAAGATCATATAGCAATGACATAAATAAACCCCAGAAAGTGTCACACACCCTTCATATATCTGCCATGACCTAAGATCCCTTACTTATGTTACAGACACATAAAACGCTTTTTTTAAAAAACAAATCTCGTTTCTGTTACATTATCTAATATCTAGATAATTCTCTTAGAAGGCAGTTCTTCAAGATGTGACATATACTAAATATGGGAACAGAAAGAAACATGGGACTTCAAACAATATACACACACATAAACACATACCATTGAACATTTTAACATTAACTAATTACTTATATTCAAGCAAGGCTGAAAGCAAACATCTTAAAGAATTTATGAAAACATTAAAAAAAGTACCACACTTTCTCAGAGACCCTTCCTTGAAAAATACCTATCACGAAGTGGAAATGCATTAGAATATGAACAGCCGCCACAGAAAGAATATCAGAACAACCTAATAAACTTCTGTGAATGGATTTGCTACAAATACAGAAAACTTCAATACCTACTCCAATGTCTCAAATTACTGACCACAACCACAGTTGGTGATCTCCATTACATTTAAATGAACATGGTAAATCATTTACTTCCTCCAAGACTATAATAAAAAAAATTAAAGTTTATTTTCTCAAAATTGAATACATTTACTAAAACCAAAGTCATCAAATCTTATATACAATTAGGGTTGCTCTCTTCTATGAATTCTTTTCTACTTCTCGATCTCAAGATATATAAAGATTTAAGATATTTACAGTACTAGAGATATGGCTTGGCAGTTAAGTCAAGTTCATTCCCAGGACGTAGGTCAGGTTTTTACAATGTTCTATAATTCCTGGTACAAGAATATCAAAAGGTCTGTTCTTCATGGAAACCAGAATGGACAGGAAATAAACTCGAAAAGAGATAGTGAGATCACATAATGGAAATTAAACAAATTCTTAAACTAATATGTTTACTCATGAGTGTTTTACTTGTGTAAGCATTCATTCCTATAACTCAGGTGTTGAGAGATCTACAGGCTTATCTACAGAGTTTTTCTTCATGAATTCCTTCATGTAATAGAAATCAAACATGTAGTTTTGAAGTCAGAGAAATGAATCCTCAGTGGGTGGAATCATTTGTGAATGTTTAGGAAATGCAGCACTCTTAGGGAAGTATGTTACTTGGGGTGGGTTTGATAGTTTTCAACTGCATAGCATCTGTAATTTCCACTCTCTGCTTCATGCTGCAGGTTGAGGACGAGACTTCCAAGCTTCCTACTTTAGACACCATATATGACACTTATGATCCCCATTTCATAGAGATCCCATATCCCACTGCAACTGTAAGGCAAAACCAACACATTTGGAAGTTGACAGACATTGTGTTTTGTTGCAGAAATAGCACTAATACACACACATAAATTTTAAAACTGGAAGATTTATTTCATGTAACTGAAGAGAATTGAGAAATCTAAGGTTACCTTACGATTTAAATTCCTAGGCCTTTTTTCCATATCGACTTTTAATTGGAAACAAAAGAAGGATGGAATGTCATAATGCATGAATACATTGTTGACACTTGTTACAATTTTCCTCCCAAATAATCTCCTATAATTGAATGTAAGTTAGTTGGTCAAAGACCTTAACAAATTTTTTATTCTAATGAATTTTCTTGAGAATGAGTTCTTTCAGGTTCTCAAAGACTACTGTGATATGCAAAGGCTTTAAGAGGTTGCTCACACACCAAAGCTTTTACTTTTCTATAATGGTAGCATGAAGTGCAAAAGTTTACCATACTGACTACATTCATAGGGTTTCTCTGGAGCATGACTTTTTCTTCTCATTTCAAAGACAACTCCATGAAAAGAATTTACCACATTGCTTATCCATAGGGTCTTACTGAACTATGTGTTCTTCTATGTATGTGGAGATAACTGCATTAAGAAAAGGCTTTATCACATTGATTACATGTGTAAGGTTTCTCTCTACTATCTGTTCTTTATAAACTTGAAGTTGACTTTGACATGCAAGATTAATTTGCATGTCAGAACATGATAAAAAAGTTAATTCCTATGTATTGCCTTTTAGATACCAGCCCCCACTAAATTTTAGAGTGAACCTAAATTTAAGTTCATAGTCCCTAGAAAAGCTGCACATTTCCCAATAGCTGACAAACTTTCATTTTTGTTTCCCAAAACATGATTGTTCCATAACATGTCTTTTGTTCCCCTAACATAGTGACTATCCCAAAGTGAAGAGAAGAGATTCCCTTCAGGAAAACTTAAAACCTTTCCCTAACCACAAAAGAATAAACACATATGATTGTTTGGACTTTAAAACCTACATTTTACATCAGGTGACTTCTTCAATGACATAAACAAATCCTATATCCCTAAACCATGACTGACTGAAAAAAATAGTTGTAAAACAATACATATGTTATGATTTTCAAGCTCAGAATCTCTGTAACATTCTGGTTCAGTGGACAGGTAGGTATCATAAGGTTTCTCTCCAGTGTGATTTCTTTTATGTATTAGAACATTGTTATCTGCAAATTCTTTACCACATTGGTTACATTCATACGGTTTTTCTGCAGTGAGTTCTTTTATGTCTTAGGAGATTACTATTACATGCAAAGGCTTTACCACATTGGTTACATTCATAAGGTTTCTCTCCAGTGTGAGTTCTTTTATGTAGCAGGAGACTACTGTTACTTGCAAAGGCTTTGCCACATTGGTTACATTCATAAAGTTTCTCCCCAGTTTGCGTTCTTTTATGTATTAGAACACTGTTATATGCATAGGCTTTACCACACTGGTTACATTCATAGGGTTTTTCTCCAGTGTGAGTTCTTTTATGTATTATAAGAGTACTGTTATCTACAAATGCTTTACCACATTGGTTACATTCAGAAGGCTTTTATGCAGTGTGAGTTCTTTTATGTCTTAAGAGACTACTATTACATGCAAAGGCTTTACTACATTGGTTACATTCATAAGGTTTTTCTCCAGTGTGAGTTCTTTCATGTCTTAGGAGATGAATGTTCTGCGCAAAGGCTTTTCCACATTGGTTACATTTTGCTACAGCTGGAATACAAAGTGAATAAACTGCAATAAACAATAAAAACAAAAATAAAGCAAAATATTAGAAATAAAATATTAAATAGCTTAAAAAATTTCCTCATTTGTCTATAGAGAAAAATTATAGTTTCACTATAAGCATAATTTTCAAATCTCAAGAGGCCAAACCATAGAAAGAAAATCAAGAAAAACCATTAAAAAAGGGTGAAGGACATGGAACAATAAAAATTGTGGAAAATATTTAAGTATTTAAGTTTTAGAAGAATGTTCTATGTTCTGAGACTTTCGCTTCAAGAACAAAAAAGAAATAAAACTCTATCACATAAGGAAAAGCTGAAAGTATCTATTTTGAGTATCTGCACTATACAAAAGGCTATTTGTTGCAGCCTTCAACTTTCAATATATCTGTAAGTAGTAAGCATCACTAAGTTTTCCAAGAAGCATCTCTTTGTAAATGTTCCCAGGCTGTTAGAGAATTCTAAGCCCAAAGGACTGTGGACTCAATTTGCAAGTTTTGAACTAAATGACACACCGAGATCTTTTTCCTTCTAAGTCTTAGTAAACTACAACGACAGCAAACCTTAGATTTTTGGTCATCCTTACACAGTCAGAACATTCTTGTGTGCTGAATACACAGGCAAGGACAAAATGAATGAATGCTCATGACAGAATTCCTCCATCTGTGATGCTGTGGAGGACACTAGAATTTTCAACTGTGAGGCACACACACACTTTTTCAAACATATGTCATATCAAAACCTTTCCAGAATGTAACTTGTTCATGGAAGCTCCTAAAGAAAATATTATGAAATAAAAGAAATTTGGAATATTTTTATAAAAAAAATTGTTGCAGGATAAAATAGAAAACCACTAGGATCTTGTGTGAAAATCAGTAGAAATAATTGTTTTAAAAGAACTGAATCTATGTCAAGATATTGTTTAAAGAAATCAGAGAGATTGTTGATATACAATACTGAACATTTGCCACAGTTAAAATCAATCAAGGAATGGCAAGAGAGCATTCCTATACAGGAATATATCTTTTTCTCTGCCCTGAAGATAGACATGTCTGGTTCAGCAAAGCTGGTGAGAGTGCTCTCCAATTTATGTTACTGGCTAGTACCTAACTTTATGCTACACTTTTTTGTTTAATTACTGTTTTGTATAACCTAGACCTGGTATGAAGAACATATCACTTTGGTGATCTAAAATTTCTTAATAATAAACACCTTTGTTACTCTAGAAAAATTTCTACAGTGATATGTTAGAATATTGACTCTAAATGTGTTTTATAACCATTAGCATTTACAAAAGTAAAAAACATGGTGATTCTTTCAGCTACATTTCATCCTATTCTTAGGAAGGAATGTTCTGAATTCTACATAATAATAAAACTGATGATCTGCACTGAATCCAATCATGTAAAAAACAATATTAGAATTCGAAGAATAGAAAATTATTTGATATGGGTGTAACTCAGTGTATAGTATGTATGAGGTCATGAACTCTATCCTAAGCACCAAACACACAGTTAGTCTCACACATACACACACACACACACACACACACACACACACACACACACTCAAGTCTATAAAGGTGATTTTTAAGCAGAAGTTATCCTCATGCCTAGGAGAGTCACAGATATATGAAAAAGAAGCTGAGACTATATAGCTGGGCTTTAAAATAAGGTGTGAGAGTGCACATTGAGAGAAAGAGAAAGAATACAGGGCATAGTTAAATATGTAAAATGTCACCAATCAGGTAAACATAAAGATCAAATGTTAATTCTTGGTAATATTTTGCTTACAATTTATGTTAATTTTCTATTATTAGAATCATTTATGATTAGACAAATTTATTTTACAATATAAGCAATAGTGGAAAAACACATAAGTCTATATATAAGCAATAAAAACAAGGAGAAAACAGTTTAATTATGGTAGGAATATTTGGATTGAAACTGTATGTTAGTGGATCATTTAATAAAATTATTTTCTCTTGTGACACTGTAGCTAACATGGAACAATCTTGCTTCATATTTCTTTCTACATGTCACACTGTAAACACATTTATGTGCATGGAATATACATATTGTTTCTACATACCACTGCCTAAATTCTCACTCTCTCTCCTGTACCCTCTTCTTATATCTCCATTTTTTATTATTCTACAAACTGTCTCTCTCCTAGTCATGAACACGGAATGTCATTTTTGGTTTTATATTCACATACATTGGCACAGCTTATGATGTCTTCAATGAATATCTTCAGTGGAAGAGGTTTTCTGTTTCCCTTCTTGGTATTGTTCATGGATCTGCTCAAATACAATAAAAAAAAACCCCACAATACAATAAAATGAATTGGTGAGTAGAGTATTACAAGCTAATCATTGTCAATATTTTATCAATATTATCTCAGCTTTAAACACAACTTCTGGACTAATGCATTATTAGAATTGAGAATATTCAAAATGTTTCCGAAAGAAAGACATGGTCAGATAATAGCACATTGATCTAGCAAGCACAGCCAGTCTTCAAAATTTTTGTCTGTGAGGGAAGGGCAGAAACCTCCTTGACTTCAAAGCAGAAAGCAGCAGATGATTTGAGCATACATGGGAGTGTAACATCTACTGAATGGAAATTAAAATAAGTCTGGAGAAGACTGCTTCCTCCAATAGAAAGAGATGATGAAGAGTATAGCATATAGAACTTCCTCATAATTAAGCAAAATATGCATTTGAACAAGAAAATTTAAAGCAGTAGCTAGGAAACATGTAATCAACAGCACATTTGAAAACAGTCTATGAAATACATTTTTATAAAAAAATACATCTGACTGCCATTCCTTTATCAATAAGGAATTAAAATGAGTAAAATACCTTTAGAGAAAACAGTACCACCACTCTTTCTAGTCCATGAAACTATAATTTAAAAAGTGAAAAAAAATTAGACTATTGAAAAATGCTATGGTATTTAATATTATTCCTCATTAAAATAATATAAAGCCAATTTTCATCTGTAAGCATGCAGGTGTAACTGGCATTCTTCACATGACTGGGCTGCTGTTAGATCTGTTATTTCACTGGAAAACATACATGATAGGAATTAAACAATAGTGGTGATGCTGGTTGGGAATGTCTTGTTCACATAGAAAGGAATTATTATTTTATTATTCACACTAATGCAAATATAAAGAATATGACTTTTGGTTAGAACACACACTTAAACAGGAAAAACACCTTTTACAATAAAAATTGTTCATTATTTTCTCATATGAATTATAGAATTGGCATGAAAGACAGTAGTTCCTAGAAAACTAGTGCTTTATCTGTGTGAAACATAAGATCAATTCCTTTGGTGCTAACTAATAATGAGCCCACCTGTATTTAATTATAGCATGTAATACTCAAATATAAAATGGTTTAAGATGAATGTGGCACACTAAGATTTCATAAAGTGAAAAGTATTATGTTGAATGAGTTAGACAACAGTTATATTGGATATATTCAAAGGGTCTTATCACCATCAACATTATTTTGTTGATGAACATTTTTTTTTTATCCAAAGTACAACCCTTACCCATTTCGCTATTCTTTTCTACAATCTTTTTTAATTGATTTACTTTATAACTTATTCATTTTGTATACTTGTTGTAATTTCCTTCCTTATCTCCTCCCAATCATGCCATCCCTCCTTCTTCTCTTCCCCTGCACCTCCCAGAGTCCACTGATAGAGAAGGAATTCCTGCCCTTCCATCTGACTCTAGCCTATCAGGTCTCATCAGGACTGGCTGCATTGTCTTCCTCTGTGGCTTCATAAGGCTGCCTACAACCCCTCAGGGGGAGGTGATCAAAGAGCCAGCCACTGAGTTCATCTCAGAGACAGATCCTGTTCTACATACTAGGGAACCCACTTGGACAATGAGCTGCCATGGGCTACATCTGTATAGCGATTCTAGACTATCTGCATGTATGGTCCTTCCTTGGAGAATCAGTCTCAGAAAAGATACCTGGGCCCAGATTTTTTGGTTCTGTTGCTCTCCTTGTGGAGCTCCTGTCCCCTCCAGGTCTTTCTGTCTCCCCCTTCTTTCATAAGGTTCCATGCACTTTGCCCAAAGTTTGGCTATGAGTCTCAGCATCTCCTTTGCAAGATCCAGCTTTACAATTCCTAGCCATATATCCAAAATATCCTCAAATATATAATAAGGAAATTTGCTCAACCATGTTCATAGCAGCTTTATTCATAATAAACAGAATCTGCAAAGAACCAAGATGTCCCTCAATGGAGGAATGGATACAGAAATTGTGGTACATTTACACAATGGAATACTACTCAGCAATAAAAACAAGGATATCATGAAATTTGTAGGCAAATAGTAGGAACTAGGAAAGATCATCCTAAGTTATCCCAGAAGGAGAAAGATACACATAGTATATACTCACTTGTAAGTGGATATTAGATATAATATATAGGGTAAACATACTAAAATCTGTATACCTAAAAAAAAAACTAAATAAGTAGGATGACCCTGGGTAAGATGTTCAATTCTCATTCACAAGTGCAAATGGGACAGACATTGGAAGAGGGAGAAAACAGGGAACAGGAAAGAATCCTACCACAAAGGGCCTCTGAAAGACTCATTCCACTATTCTTAATTCTACTATTTTATAGACCTATGCCAGGTACTGTTTTTCATTCATAAGCTAAAATCTGAGTTATTTCAAATTTCTGAAAATTGTGATTCTTGTTGCCAGGAACATTCAGATACATTTTACTTCTCTTTT
>REGO01000874.1:178254-192165 GCA_010120015.1 Rhombomys opimus | reverse complement strand
GAGGCAAAATACTTGGTGCAAAACATGGTGAAATGTATATTTATCCCCATTTATTAATTCCTAATGCTTTTAACCTATCAAAGTTCCACCTGAAAAAGGCAATATGGAGATGTCATTAACCCTGTGAACCGTAGGGCCTAACAGATGTAAAAATCATAGGTTTTCAAAGGGAATATGCTTTACTGAGATAGAAAGCTTCATGCACAAGAAAGTCAGACAGCATTGATGTCTACAGAGGAGGATACTTGCTTATTAGTATATAGTAAAGGCTAAAGACATGTAGAATTGTGACTGAAACAACCTGGAAGATACTTGGTAAATCTCATGATCAAATATGTAGTATACAAGACACAAGATAATCATGAACAGATCATTTAAAATTAGAATGCCTATTTCTTTAAATGATTGAATTTTGTTGATAGTAAACTGTACCTTCTGTAAACTGTGTGGTTTAATATGTATAATTTTACAGTATTAAATGAGTACTTTATAAAGATTTTCTACTCAATACTTCTTTCAAATGGCTGAAACATTGGAATGCAGGAAAAAATACTGATACTAAACAACATTCATAAAGAATTTGTGATACAGTTCTTAAATAGCAAGAGAAGTCATTTTCCTTGCCTCTGGCAAAAGGGACATATGGCACTCCATTGACCTGTGATATCAGGATATCAGCACCAATGCTGGCCTCCAGGTCAAGTGAAGGGGAAACAAAAGTACTTCTTACACATCTCAGAACCCACACCTGTATTCCTGTCATTCCCAAACAAGCCTAACTTCTCCTGCACTCTTCTAACTCCCAAAATATTCTAGTGTAACTATCTCTTTATGAAGGCAGTTTCTTTACTTGTCTGAGCTATCTTAATATTGTTTCTTTTCTCCTAGACAGTTTGGTCACATGAAATATGTTTTTCTCCCCTCTTATATGAACTTTTCTAGAATCCTCTGAAAATTTTTCATCTTTTATCCATAATAAAATTCTTTCCTGTAATCATCTAAGATTTGGTGTTTTTTCCTGTTATCCAGATCATATAACTGAACATTTAAAATATATCTGTACTTAAGTGACTATTACTCTGCTAAAAACAAGGAATGTATACAGAGATCCCATAGCTTTTAGTTAGAAAACACTTAATGAAATGAATGAAAGTGTCAAAGAAAGACAGCAGTCAATGGTTTTCAATATGCACATACATGAAATGTACGTAATGTAAAGATATGTTAAAAGTAGTTCCAATTCAGTTTTATGATAACAGAATTGAAAGTAAATGAGCACGTTTGGAAAACAGTTGTCTAATCTGAATCTATATCAAAATATTGAGATTTAGGTTTGAAAGAACAGAAAATATGTCAGAAACAATAAAAGTCTGTTGAAAACCAGAGAGTTTTGAGATTTTAAGGTTGAAATCTGACACAAATTTAAAACAAATCCTTGTAGTCAGGATGAGTACCAAAATTAGATGCTATAGAGAATAGTCCTCACTCATAACTTGGTCAGATATACAAACACCTTTCTCCTTTATAGCTCAGAGCACACTTCAGGTATTTTTTTTCTTTCTTTTGGGGAATGGTACTAAATTGTAGCATGAGTATTTTTTCATGAATCTGGGTTTACATAATCTGAATGAATCGACATGCTTCTTGAAACCATTAGTGTATCATGAAAACCATAATAGTCATTTAAAAATACCTTTACAGTGGAGCCTGGAATGGAGAATCTTTCACTGGGCACAAATTAAGCTTTTCTCTCATGGCACTAAACAAAAACTGCTACAGCAGTTTGTAGACAAACTACTGAAGAGCACACATTCTGTAGTAGTCAGAGGGAGAAACCACTGTGATGTCAACATTCCAAGGCTCAGGCCATAACTGACAAAGTGACACATGCATTTCACTTCTTTCAAACTGTTGACTTTAAAACAGTAATTTTGAACAATTCTTGAACAATATGTGTTTGGAATAACATTTTCACAACCATATATGTATGTTTGTGTAAAAGATATATGTATAGATGATAGATAGGTGATTGATGTTAGATAGGATAGATACCTGTAAGATGTGTTCCAAAATAGGAGGAATACTTGTATAAAACATCATGATAGACTAGGGTCAAATAGAAGGGGAAGAGGACCTTCCCTATCAGTGCATTAGGGGAGGGGCATAGGGGGAGAGGAGGGTGAGATTGGGAGGAGATGAGGGAGGGGGCCATAACCGCAATGTAATTTGGGTAAATTTTAATAAACGATAATAACAGCAATATTAAAAAGAGAGTAATGTATAAAAAATCATGACATTTATATTCATCTCCAAAGATTATTAATTCCTAATTCTTTTAACCTGTTAAAGGCCCATGTGAAAAAAGGCTTCATGCAAAATCATTAAGACTGTGAACCTTGGAGTCTAACAAATGCAAAAATCATAGCATACTTTAAAGATGAATATGCTTTACTGAGATACAGTCAGAAAGCTTCATGCACAGAGAAGTCAGAATGTTTTAAAGATTGGAGAGGAGTGCACATGCTTATTAGTGTATAGTAAATTTTATATATTAATCCTAGAGACACAAAGAATTGTGACTGAAACAAGGGAGATACTCTGTAAGTTTCCTAATAAAGAAATGTAGTATACCTTGGACATAAAATAATCACAGACAAATCATTTAAAATTAAAATGCCTGTGTTTAAAATGATTGTATTTGGTGATAGTAATAATTTTTGCTTTCTCGAAGTGTGTAATTTTATTAATATGTGTAATTATACATTTCTAATTAAGACAGGAAAACTCTACCAAACTATAAAGTTCTTCATAAAGATATTCTGCTGAATAAATATGATTTTTAAAATGTGATACATATGAGTATGGGAAATAAAAACACATTAGAAGGACATCTATATAGTGGCATGCTGTAACTAAACCCATTATTTTAAAAATAGTAGTGAAATAGTCTAGCAAATTAGCCATTTTCCTTGCTCCGACAAAAGGGACATATGGCTTTCTATTGACCTGTGACTCCTATCAGGATATCAACACTCATGGTGGTCTGCAGGTTCCTTGAAGGGGATGTAAATGGACTTTTTATACATCTCAAAACACCCATCTAGATTCCTATACTTTCCCAAACAGCCTCATCTCTTTCTGCACTATCCTAATTTCCTAAATAGTCTAGAAATATCCTAATTTTTTACACTAATTAATTTATTTATAAATTTCACATCTTCATTCCAGGCCCTGTCCCTTCTCTCCTCACAGTCCCAGCATCATTCTCCCCTCCCTCATTCCCTCTTTCTCTTCAGAGAGGGTCACTCTGTGTACTAACCCACCCTGACACATCACATGAGGTAGGACTAAGAGCTTCCTCTCTCACTAAGGACAGGCAAGACAGCCCAGCTAGGGGAAAAGGAACTAAGTGCTAGCAACAGAGTCAGAGACAGCCCTCAGTCCAATTGTTTGGGGACCCACATGTTGACCAAGATGCATATCTGCTACATATGTGTAGGTGGACCTAGGTCCAGCCTGTGCATTTATGAAAGCATAGTTTGTCTCTGTCTAAGCTATCTCTACTTTTCTCCTAATATTCTCCATTCTCTTCTAGACAGTCTTGGTCTTATCACGTCTGCTTCTTTTTTTCTTTGCTCTGAACTCTTCCAGGTACCTCTGAACATTTTTCCTCTCTGACCCATAATAAAATTATTCCCTGTAATAACAGAGTGGCTATTATTTTACTGGTTTGTCTACTGCTCCTGTTCATACAGTTGGAATATTTAAAGTATATATTTTATTAAGTGAATATTACCATGCCTAAGTCATTTTATTTCATTCAAGGAATATGTACTGACAAGCCATAGTTTTTACTTGGGAAGGATTAAAGATCCCTGTGAATTGAACAGTCAAAGAGAGACATCAGCCAAGGTTGTCATCAAATGCATCCAGCAATAATGTAAAGGTATTTTATAAAATATTGCCAATGCAGTTTCATGATAAAATTGAAATTAAATGAGTATGTCTGGAAAGTCATTCCTATCTAGTAGAATCAGTGTTCACATATTGAGAAATATATGTTTGAAACCAGAAAGCTGTTGAATTTGGGGCTGAAATCTGAGCACTTTCCAACAAAACTTTGTTGGCATAGTGGGTAAAAAAACTAGATGAAAGAGAAAATCTCTCATATATTGGGTATATAGTTTTGAAGATACATGGATATCATTCTCTTGTATAATAACTCAGAGCATACTCTCTATCATGGTAACTTTGTTTCTTTGGGGGAATGGTACTGACTACTGCTAACAGGAGTAGCTTTTCATGAAACAACTGTTAAGAATTTGATCTCAGGTTCTAGAGAAATCAAGACAGAGCACTTCCTGCAACCATTAGTATAGCATGAAAATCATAACAATCATTTTAAAATACCTTTACAGTGGAGCCTGGAATAGAGAAACTTTCACTGGGCACAAAATTATCCTTTTCTTTCCTGGCAATAACCAAAATGGCTACTGAAGTTTGTAGATGAACCACTGAAGTGTAAACATTCTGTAGTAGTCAGGGGGAGAAACCACTGTGATATCAACATTCCAAGGCTCAGGCCATAACTGACAAAGGGACACATGCATTTCAAATTTTGACTTTAAGACATTGATTAAAAAAAAAAAATTGAATCACATGTGTTTCGAAGAAATAACATATTCAAAACTGTGTGTGTGTGTGTGTGTGTGTGTGTGTAATAGATATATGATATAGACGATAGAGGATAGATGTTAGATGGAAGGATAGATAACTGTAATGATATCAGTGTAACAATAGGAGGAATACTTATACAGGGTCAAATAGGAATACTTGTATAGGTTCAAATAGAAGGGGAGAACTAGGGGAGGGGTGTAGGGGGAGAAGAGGGAAGGAGGGTGGGATTGGGAAGAGATGAGAGAGGGGGCCACAGCCACAATATAATTTGAATAAATTGAAATAAATGACAATAATAATATTTAAAAGACAGTAATATAAAAATATCATGAAATTTATATTCATCTCCAAAGATTATCAATTCCTAATTTTTTAACCTGTTAAAGGCCCAGGTGAAAAAAAGGCAGCATGCAAAATCACTGAAACTGTGAACTGTGGTGTCTAACACATGCAAAAATCATAGAATACTTTAAAGATGAATGTGCTTTACTGAGACATGGTCAGAAAGCTTCATGCACAGAGAAGTCAGAAAGCTTGGAAGAGTGGAGAGGAGTGCACATGCTAATTAGTATACAGTAAATTTTATATATTAATCCCAGATACACAAAGAATTGTAACTGAAACATGGGAGATGCTCTGTACATTAATTAATAAAATATGTATTATACTTGGGACATATAATAATCATGGACAAATCATTCAAAATTAGAATTACCTGTCTCTATGGTGATTGTATTTGGTGATAGCAATAATTTTTGACTTCTGCAAAGTGTGTAATTTCATTAATATATGTAATTATACAGTTCTCATTAAGATAGAGAAATTCTACCAGACTGTTAGGTTCTTCCTAAAGATATTCTGCCGAATAATTATGATTTTAAAAATATGACACGTGAATATGGGAAATAAAAACACATCAGAAGGAAATCTCTATAGTGGCACGTGATAACTAAACCCATTACTTTTTAAAAGGACATAATAGATGTGAATAGTGTAATCAGGCTTTCCTAATAGTTTAAACTTGTTAGGTTCCAGGAAGTGCAATTACCCAAAAATGTCAGTCCTGGACCTGCTCAACATGCAGTATCAAAGGAATTCTGGTGATTAGAAACAAACAACAAAAACAAACAAAGAAACACACATACCAAAAACAGCATTCATCCAGAATTAGTGAAATAGTCCTTGTCCAGCAAAATAACCATTTTTCTTGCTCTGACAAAAGGAACATACTGCTCTCTACTGACCTGTGGCTCCTATCAGGATATTAACACCCATGATGGTTTCCGGGTTGTCTGAAGGGGGAGTAAATGTACTCGTTATACACCTCAAAACACCCATCTAGCTTCCTGTCCCTTCCCAAACAGCCTCATCTCTTTCTGCACTATCCTAATTTTCTAAATATTCTAGAAATTACTTTTTCTTTCCACCAATTAATTAAATAATTTCATATCTTCATCACAGGCACCCATCGCTTCTCTCCTCACAGTCCCACCATCATTATTCCCTTCCCCATGACCTCATTCTCTTCAGAGAGGTTTACTATGTGTACCAACCCACCCTGACATATCACATGAGGCAGGACTAAGAACAGGCAAGATAGCCTGGCTAGGGGAAAGGGAACTAAGGGCAAGTAACAGAGTCACTGAAAGCTCTCAGTCCAATTGTTAGGGGACCCACATGTTGACCAAGCTGCACATCCACTACATAAGTGAAGGAGGACCTAGGTCCAGCCTGTGCATTGATGAAAGCATACTTTGTCTCTGTCTAAGCTACCTCTACTTTTCTCCTAATATTCTTTATTTTCTTTGAGACAGTCTTGGTCATATCAAGTCTGCTTCTTTTTCTCTCTGATCTAAACTCTTCTAGGTGCCTCTGAATATTTTTCCTCTCTCATCTATAATAAAATTACTCACTGCAATAATGGACCAACTGCTATTTTGCTGGTTTCTCTGCTGTCCCTGCTCTTACAGTTTGAATATTTAAAGTATGTATTTTATTAAGTGAATATCACTATGTCCAATACGTTACTTTGTTTAAGGAGCCCTGGTCCTAATGCGGGTGGCTCCTCCTCACATGCTGCGGAGGCCCTAGATGGATGACTCCAGGGTCTGGAGAAAGCAGAGCTCGGTCAGCCCTGGAGACCGTGGCTGTCTGCCACACTGCTGCACTCCCCAGCCTCAGGGCATGGTATCTCCTTCACCAAGAGCTCAATCACCTCTGTCTGCATAGCCTTCCTCCCTCCTTCCTTCCTTCCATCCATCCTTCCCTCCCTCCCACTTCTTCCCCTCACTGCATGGCCCTGGCTGGCCTGGAACTCTGTATACCAGGCTGCCTCCAACTCCACGGAGACCAATCCTCATCTGACTCATGGAATTAAAGTCTTGTGTCCCTAAGTCTGGACCTTTATTTCAGGATTTATTTATGTCATTTTGTTTTTTTGAGACAGGGTCTCTCTACGCAGCCCTGGCTGTTCTGGACTTGCTCTGTAGACCAGGCTGGCCTTGAACTCACAGAGATGCCCCTTCCTCCGCCTCCCTGAGTACCGGGGTCACAGGCATGCTACACCACCCAGCTAATTTATGTATGCATGTACGCATGTATGTATGTATGTATTTTTGGACACACCACATGTGTGGCTGGTGTCTGTGGAATTTGGAAGAGTATCAGATTCCATGGACCTGGTCGTGAGCTGCCAAAGGGGGTGTCGGGAACCAAATCCTGAGGCCTAGGCGAGTGCTCTTAACTGCTGAGCCATCACTTCAGGCCCTATACTACTTTTTGTATTATAACACTTGTTGCATGGGTGCATGTGTGTGTGCGTACATGTTCTATCGTCTCAGCTCACTGCATGATTTTTTGGTATGTGTGGGAGTAAGGTTCTATCATCTAGCTCAGGCTGGCACCAAGCTCAGAGCAATCCCTCTGCTTCAGCCTCCCAAGCCTGGGCATTCCAGTACCGAGCCCAGGGCCAACTGTGTAACCTGTGAAGCTGTGTCTGTGCACAGCTGTGTGGGTTGCTGGCTTCAACACCAAGCTTTCCTGAGGACGAGGGTGGCTCGGAGCCACCACCCACCCACCTGCCAAGGGCTGTGCTCCCGTTGTCTTAGGGACTCTGGGACTGCTCTTCTGGCAGGCACTGCGGCAGGACGGCTCAGTGGATAGTGCATGCATGGCCCGGGCTGCACCCCAGCACTGCCGACCACCACTGGACATACCTTGAAATCCCAGATCATCATGGCCCCGTCGATGCCAGTGGTACATAATTTGCGACTGTCCTGCCTGTCCACCTTGTAAAAGGACACCTGGCTAAAAAGAGCAAGACCATGAGGTCCATGGAGGGAGTGAGGCCATTCCCCCAAGCCCCGCACTGACAGATGGCTGGGGGTACACTAGGCTCCAGATTCCTAATGGCCACACGACGAGACCCTGTCCTAGAGTGGGAGGGCTCACTCACCCAGGATGTGGCCCAGCAGCTAAGCCCAAGACTACATCAAGCCCTGGCCAGGTCTGCAAACCATAGACTGGGTACTGGCGTTTGCCATCTGAAGGTGGAGGCCAGAAGGTTACAAGTAAAAGGTCAGGGGGGCTACAGGGATGGCTCAGAGGTTGAGAGTGCTGGCTGCTCTTCCAGGGGTCCTGAGTTTGAGCCCCAGCACTCAAATGGTGATTCACAGCCATCTGGTGTCAGAGGAGAGGAAGAGGAAAAAGGAGGGAGTGAGAAAGAGAGAGGGAGGGAGGGAGAGGGAGAGGGATGGAGAGAGGAAGAGAAAAGAAGGGAGAGAGGGAGTGAGAGAGGAAGGGAGAAAAAAGGGAGAGAGAGGGAGAAAGGGAGAAAAGAGAGAGGCAGAGAAAGGAAGGGAGAGTGGGAGAAAGAGGGAGAGAGAGAGGAAGAAGAAGGAGGGGGAAAGGTAGAAAGGGGGAAGGAGGGGAAGGGAGAGGAAGTGGGGAAGGGAGAGAGGGGGAATGGAGAAGTAAGGGAAAGGGGAGGGAGAGAAATACAAGAGAGAGAAGGAGAGCGAGGGAGGGGGAAGGAGAGGGAGGGGAAGGCAGCAGGAGGAAGACAGGGAGGGAGGGAGGGAGGAGGAAAGGCCACAGCCTCAGCATGGGGCTAGTAGGGACAAAACAGGGCTCAGCAGATGTGGACACAAAGAACTACTTTCTCCTTCCAAGCTCAGAAGTGACCGGAGCATGGCTGAAGCCAACTAGTCACCAAGAAGGCCTCTGAGAGCAGCCTGCTTGGGCAGCCAGAGCCTTCGTGGCTTTTGAAATTGGCCTTCAGGAGTTCCAGGTTCCATCCCAATCCACAACCCCAAAGGAAACAAACAAATAGGGAGACTTCTTACAGAGCCTTCACCCCAAGATGCCTGCACAGCTGGGCAGACAGAGGACACCAAGGTGAGCCAACCTCACCCTGCAGAGCTTCCAGAGACAGCCTCTTCCTCCTCAGATGCCAGCCTGGCTGGACTCGAGCATTGAGGCCACAGCGCAGCCCGTGAGAAGTGCTTTTTACACACTCACTACCATTTCAGGTTGTTATTACTTCATTATGCTGTGTGTTTGGTACACAGGTCAGCGGACGACTGTGAGAATCTGTTCTCTCCCTTCTCCGTGTGGGCTCTGGGCAGCACATGCACCTTGTTTGACTGCCACAGCCAAGTGGCACTATGCAAGTAGGTACACTGTGTGCGGGGAACTGTGTCCAGGGGAGGGTGAGAGGGGCACATCCTGGGACTGGCACAGGCAGGTGGCACCCAGCTAGGGTGCCCTCTGCGGGGAAGTGTGTGCGGGGGAGGGTGTGTGAGGCAAGTCCTGGGCCCAGCACAGGAGGCATCCCAGGAGGGCCGCACACTCACCTCAGCCACGATGCTGTTCTCTGAGGACAAACTGAGCAGTGCCAGAAATTCTGTCTTCAGAGTCGACACACTGCACAGGGGAAACACGCATCACACATGGTTCTCCTCCTATGTGAAGCGCACACTGAGGACCAAACTCGGGCAGTGCCACCTTCACGTGAGGGTCCTACCCTGCGGACCAGGCTGGCCTCAAACGCATAATCCCTTTGCCTCGGCTCCCCGGATGCTGGGATTGTGGGCCTGCACCACCGTGCCTGGCTTGTAAGAGTGTATTCATGTGGAGGGGTGAAAGCTTGACACCAAGGTCTCTGACATGACCTCCGTGGTCGGCTCTTTGACTTCCCCCACCACCACCCGAGGGAGGAGCAGTCTTGCCAGGCCACAGAGGAGGACACTGTAGCCAGTCCTGATGAGACCTGATAGACTAGGGTCATATGGAAGGGGGGTACTTCCCCTAGCAGTGGACTGGGGGAGGAGCAGGGAGGAGATGAGGGAGGAAGGGATGATGGGGAGGGAGGGATGACAGGAAAGGAGGGTGGCAGGGATGATGGGGAGGGAGGAAGGGATGATGGGGAGGGAGGGAGAGATGTGGGGAGGGAGGGAGAGATGTGTGGAGCGAAGGAGGAATGATGCAGGATGGAAGGAGGGTTGGTGGGGAGAAAGGGAGGAATGACAGGGAGGGAGGGAGAGATGATGGGAGGAATGACGGGGAGGGAGGGAGCTACAGGTGGGTTACAAATAAACTATAATTAATATAAAAAATAGAAATTTAATTTAAAAATGAAACAAAATGTAAACAACTAAAAAACAAAATAAAAGCTTGACACCAGCAAAGCTGTCGCAGAGCACAGTTTTGCCATGGTGACCCTTTCACAAGAGAACTAGTAGAGTCAGTGCGGGGAGGACCACGTCCGAACTGTCCGCCACTGCATCCTCACAGGGTGGCCAGGAGGAGGCCATAACCCAGGCACATTCCTAGGCTGCCCATGGGAGGGCAAGTGCCAAGCCGCCTGAGAGCGGACTCCAGCTTCTTCCCTTGCCACCAAGCCACCTTCACCGCAGTCTGGTGACAAAGCACCATTCAGACTCTCCCCGAAGACCTGGGGTGGCACAAAGGCAGGAGAAAGATGGCCCCTGTCCTGTTTGGGGTGGTGTCAGGGGAAGGAGCTGAGGGTGTGCATGTGCTGGGTGGTGGCAGCAGCTTCAGCTCTGGTTTTCTGGGACAAAGACTGGGCTGGCCTTGAACTTCTGAGCCTCCTGCTTCTGCATCGGCCACCACGCTCTGTCCCATCTCCCTGGGAGCTGGTGGGGACCACAGATGTGAGGAGACATTCAGGCATCTGCGGTGCCATCCTCCCAGCTCACAGCCATCATCTTTATGAGGGCGGCTGAGACCAGGCCTGCTGTCTACAGGGCGAGCTGAAGGGCGAGCATGGGTTACTGACCCCCAGTGAAACCCAGCTGCTCTATCCTTGGAGCTGTATACACTCCCCCTAGCTGCAGTGCTCTAGGTTACTGTGTCCAGAGTGACTGTGACCAGCTGTATACACTTCCCCTAGCTGCCAAGGAGAGCCAGTGTGTCCAGATTGCTAACTGTACCCAGCCAGGCGAGGACTCACTGAACACTCTTGGAGGTGTCGGCCACAGACACTGTGCTGTTGTGGCTGACCCAGGCCAGGCGGCTCCCACTGGTCAAGCAGCTGACTCTGTGCACTCAGCCACCAGCGCCGCTGCTGCAGTGCTGGGTTTATAGGCGTGCAGCACCTACCGGGCTTCTGCAGTGCTGGGGGAAGGTAACCAGCTCAGCAAGTTCTCTACCTGCTGAGCCACATCTCAGCCCCAGCTCCTTTTCTAGACGAAGAAGCTCTCTTTATCACCAAGCTGCTCACATGGTACTGTACTTTGCAAATAAAGGAGCCCAAAGGGTACCTGTCAGTGCTGAGCAACAGGCAGTGCCCATTTATCCTCACCTGGATTTGAAGTCACATGACCCTGCAGCCAGCAAAATGTTGTTGGGGTGCCAGCCCAAGCTGAGGACTGTGGAGTGAATCGGCTTCTTAATGTGCTTGTTCACCCACCTGAGAAAGGAAAAAACCTAGTTTACACTGTCCTCACGGACAAAAACAGCAGTGTTTTCCAAGCTGCCCATAAACCCCCTCCAAACAAAACTGATCTACATGTTTGTAAAAACCATTTCAATTCTGAAATCCACAGGAAATGTTAGCTATATTTACTGAGGTAAACCATTTACGCACCATCACTTTTAATGTTGTAAGGCTGTCCTTTAACTTAGGCTTGAGTATTTTCATGGGCTCCCTACAGTGCACAGCTGCTCCTGCTGAAGGCTGGCTTGCTCTCTGTCAGGGAAGAGCTTCCTACACAGAGTTCAGGCTGCCTCCGACTTGCTGTGAACCCCACAGTGGTCTCAAAATCAAGCTAGAATTACAGGCCTGTGCACCACAATGGCCTGAGGGGCTGATGTACAGCTCACGTCCAGGGACTACATCCATGACCACAGTAAAGTCCAGTCCACCTACGACCTCTCAGCGAACACACAGTCAACTGCTCCAAGGCAGTCAGGAGGAAATGCTTCCTACATGAATTAAGAGTCAGGGGCTGGAAAGGGAAGGATGGAGATGAAGGGATGAAGGAGGAAGTGGAGGGAGGAAGAAAAAGAAGGGAGATTAGCATGGCTCACCAGTTGTTTTCAGACTCAAAGTAGCAGACAGAGAACATGAGCCAGGCACTACTCCCCACGGCAAACTTGTTCTCCAGTGGGGACTACTTCACAAAAGCGGCGCGGTTGATCCTGAGCAAGGATCACTTCTCCAAAGCCCCTCCTCCTTGGCCTCACAGGGGAACTGCGAGATGGCTGTGCACCCTGGCTCTCCACTTTTCCAAAGCCTTGGGTGTGCTAGGAACGTGCAAGGTGGCCACGCGCCCTGGCTCTCCTGGAGAACCCTGGAGCTGTGGCAGTGGCAGAACAGCATCTTTAGGTAGTTCCTCTTCCCTTTTGGGGGTCCGTTGAGGGGTGGGGCGGAGTTGTGTGCATGCCTTGTACCTAGGCCTGTGCAAGCTTGGCCTCCTCCTTGCAGTCTTCCTCCTGCTTTGGGATCAGGTCGGGGTTCCAGGCAGCTTGGCTCTCCAGGCCTGAAATGGGAGAATGTGAGCAGAGAGAGAACAGGCCCAGCCCAGGACTTGGTGGGGTCGGAGGAGGGGAGGGTCGATCTATAAGAACTGTTCCCCTGGGCGCTTGGGGAGAGGGAGACGAAGATGGGGTGGGAACTGGGGCATTCTGGGAAGAAGAGGGGTTCCAGAGGCAGGAGGACAGGAACTGGGGCATTCTGGGAAGGACGCTTCATCACAGCATCCGGGAGGAGACCCTGGTTCACTAGAGCCACGCGGACCACAGGGCATCAGAGAGGAGCCTCACTCACCTGACGCGGCCGTGCTCCTGTAGTCCTCCATGCTCTCTCCGCACGAGCTGTTCTGGGGGTCCCCGGCCAGCTGCTACTATTCTCCCCGGGTCGGACATCCAGCCTCGGCCTTGAAAGTCGGGATGCCCTGGAGGTGCACAAGACCTCAGTTAGTGCTCGCTGTCCCTGCCGAGAGCAAGGAGCTGGTGAGCCGAGTGACAAAGTAACAAAGCGTTCCATATCACCTCGACTGGACTCAGGGACCCCTGAAACGCGGCTTCGGGACTAGCCTGAGCTAGCCAGCATCTCCTGGCAGCTTTGACTGGGCTGAATGGGCGGAAGGGAGACAAGGGGAGCGCCAGCATGCACCTCCTCCTCACTGCTAATCAGGAAACAACGGGACCCGCCACAACCCTGCTACATCTTCCTGGCCCTGGACTGTGGCTCTTGTTCAACCCTGACACCCCAAAATACCCCCTTCCCTCTCGGAGTCCTTGACACTGCAGCGGGAAGATTCATTCGCCTGCGGTCGCGGGATTTGGGAGGTCCTCACCTGCCACCTCCGCCCCGCTCTCGGGGCGCCGGTGGCGCACGGGGTCCCGCAGCCTGAGCGGGAGGAGGCTGAGGAACTGATGAAGGACCAGCAGCTCCAGCATCTGCTCCTTGGAGCGGCGCTCGGGCCGCAGCCAGCGGCGGCTCAGCGCCTCCTCCGGGCCGGACACGTCCCAGAGCACAGCCGCCGGAAGCGTCTCCGGGAGGTTTCGGGGTCCCGCCAGAATCCGGGTTCCTTCTATTCCTCCTCCGCTTCTGCATTCAACGCCAGCACCATCGAGCAGGCCGCCGCCATCGCAGCCTCCGGGGCCCCGAGACCCCGATGAGAGTCCCGGAAAGCGGGGCGCGCGGCCACCGTATCCCCCCAAACACCGCCGCGACAGCTCACGAGCCCGGGCAGCGCGCCAGCAGGG